>OMNW01010062.1:0-13852 GCA_900303245.1 Selene dorsalis | reverse complement strand
AGGCGCTGCTGTCCTGCTAAATTCTCTCTTCATTACACATTCCAGCAGGCTGATGTCATCCCGAGACCTCACCAAGTGGTTCATCAGACCACTAAAGTCAGTGGGCAGTTGTTTAGCCACTGCAGAGGTGCCAAGTTTAAGATGAAAGCTGAATAAGGCATTTTAAAAGGAGTGGATAATGCAATCCAGAAGAGTGCATAGAGAAAATAGGCCAAGGACAGAGGATACACCAAATTATGTCTGATGATACTTAGGAGAGGCATATTGAAAAGTTTCCAGTCACACACTGCAGTTGGGTGTAGAACTGATGAATTAAGTCAAATGTCACAGGGCGAACATATAAGGCCCAAACTAATGATAATTTGCCCATTAAGTTTGCAAAGAAGAAAATCTCTGGCATTTTCCCCAGATGAATGACTTGAAACAGTGTGATTATTGAAACTTTTGCTAATTAACATCATCATTATTACCATTAACTCATTACTAACGGACACATTTTTTCAGCACTGCTACCTAGGGCTGTGTTTCAGTAGCTGGTTACACATCTGCTCTCTGATTTTTCTCACTAAAGAGCTGTGATGTGTAATTTGGCTAACAAGGATTTATTTAATCTAGTGTTAAATAAGTGACTGTCATTTTTATATTTTGTGAATTTATTCAGAACTTCAGTCACCTACAGTGAAATGTTAGACTTTTAAGGTGATTCAAGCAGATTCATATTGACTATGATGCTGTTAATCCCCATCCTTACAGCCATGAAGCCATGTGTTTGATCATTTGCACCTGTCGTCACAGAGCAATGGATGCAAGATACTAGGGTTTTCCAGTTTAAGTGCAAACACTCCCTTGGGTTGATGGAAACCAGACCTAATGCTGTCACTGGGGGCGTGGATGGAAACAGGCATATTTTCCGATTAAAGGCCCAAGTCGTTTGTGACATTTGATCTTCACACACAGTCATCACTTCCCAGCCCTTGCCGTCATTATTGGCAAGTGTTTCATAGTCAAGTCAGTAAATTCATGTCTTATATGACCTGCACATGTGTGCCACGTAACAGGACACTCCTCAAACAGAGCACCAGTGAAACAGAGGCCAGTGAAAGAGTAGACGGTGATTATTTCAGCCCACACATCCCCTCCCCTGCACCAGAGATCATGAATCAGCCGGTCATGAGTCGAGGTCTGTGTGTTACTCTGAATAGGTACCTCAGGTCCAAACAAACGCACAAATAAGGCACCAGTTGTACAGCTGCCACCTTGTTCCCAGAGCCACAGTGTGACATAAAGCACAGTCACCAAGAGTATACAATACCAGAGGGACATTTACAGACCCCTGAGTGTTTCTCAGGTTAGACCCCGCTGCCTTTGAACTTGTTTGCTTGAAATTCCCCACAAGAGTGTTACATGGGCCTGTGACTGCTGGCTTAGAGTCCAAGAGGTTGTAACAGTGGCTCCTCTGTGTGGAGGAGCACACAGGGGCCCCTCAATGCGGTGCAGTGCTGCACAGCTGGAATCCTTTAGTGACAGCTGAATGGCCAGAGGCCGAGGCTGATAAAGCCAGCTGTCTACCTGGAGGAACTTCCAAAGCAAAAAAACAAAAACAAAAAAAGAAGAGCTCAATTTCCTCTGTATTCTGCAACACAGACACTGATACCTGGGTGTGGCTGGCATTGCATGAATCAATATTGTTCCCACTTTATAACTGGCAGCGTGACATGTGTTCTTTTAGTGAAAAGAATGACACCCAACAGGATACATGGGTGTTGTAACTAGAGCCGGGCTGCCATTTAAAAAGCATGAACGATAACTGAGAACATAGTGCAGCAAATGGTGAGATCCAGCACTGAGTGTGGTCTTTTCCTCCAATGTAGACTCACCTCACATGGTCTGGCAGTGTGTTCACACCATTAATGTAATGTAGGTTAATAGAGCAGTCTGCTGTAATCCTCAGGACATTATCAAGACAGTACAGTAGATGTGACATACATGCACAGGCTGGACCCACCTGGACAACCTCTGGGAACTAAGTGACAGATACAACAGACACACTTCCTGACGATATTTTTTGATCAATGACATATATGTCACGCGGAGGAATGAGGTATTTCACAGCAGCTATGAAACATCAGGGACTGCAGCGTCTGCACACATCCATGCAGCTAAGGTTATATATATCTTGTGCAATGCAACGCACGCTGGAGGACAGATATGACACTTACTGGCTGCAAATGAAGCTTTTCCACACAGAGTGATACTTATTTCCCTCCTTCGAAATCCACAGGATCACAAAACAACACGGCAAAGATACTCCCAGGACTTAACCCTAATCTCCTCAAACAAGTTGAATCACTTCCCTTAAGAGCACACAACCAGAGAGAGGACTTGGCCGCACGATTCTTACCCTTCTCTCGAAATGCGGGCTTATCCACACGTACGTAGCCTACGTCCCTGCTGAAAGGAGGTATTACATCCACGTCCAGCGGTAGCGGCAGAAAATATAAGAATCCCAGTTGAGTTTTAGATGCTGCTCGTGCCGGAGAGGAGGCTTTCTGCGGTCGCCATGGCGGACGACTGGGCGAGTGAGCCGGGAAGAGACGGGATTACATTGAACCAAGCGGCAGATCCACTCCCGGTGCCTTTACTCAGACAATGAAGGAGGTGCTGCACCTCCACCTTCTCAGCAGCCCCGGAGCCCCGGTGGAGCAACAGCACCATCTAGCGGCGGCAGCTGGAACCTCTTCAGTCACTCGGGCTTTTTGACTTGGCTGTACTTTACTTGAGTAAAAACTCAAAGAGCCAAGCCAACTAGTTACAGTGTCAAACCACACGTTCGGAGTTCTTTATTAATATTATAAACAACACGTTTAAGTGTCAAAGTAGTATAAAGTAGCTATATTACATTACAATGTTAATATCTGTATGAATGTGTGGGTGTGTGTGGTTTGAGCTGTCCCTGAAATACCACAATATCACAAATTAGCATTCCTTTTTAAATTTCTCTAAATGTAACATACAGGATAGTTTTGTCTCAAAAAGTCGTTTAATGAAGACATCATAGGACTTTGAAGAAACAGTATCTCCAAAATGGACCAATATTCAACGACTGCTTCAGTGGTTTAATCTTTGCTGCTGTGTTAGCCTACACGCTGGACATGTTTTGACGCAGAATTTGAAAATAAAAAGTGGCTAATACTCAAACAAAGGTTGTTGCTGTAGTGAATAGAGAACACCAGAGTTTAAGTGGGCTTCTTCATAACTGTGCTGAAGTGCTGTAGGCCCAAATTTACTTATCTAGCTACATTACACCACATTATGTGGATATACAACATGATTTCAAAGCCTTGAACAATGTTTTTTTATTGGTGCAAAGTAACAGACAACCAATATCTTCACAGCTTATATGACACAGCACAAAGGATTCCAACAAATGTGATTAAAAACTAAAGCAACACAGAATAAACAGTGAAGTTAAAGATTAATTCGAGACAGAGTGACAATGCAATCTGTGGTGACAGTTTGAAAGTTCTTTTTACAAAAGAAGCAGGAATGAAAAGTGAAAAGGAGAGAAAACAATGATGATAATTACTTTGACATTTAGGTAGATTTAGTTTAGTTTGAGACGCCATAGGGGATCCAGCCCCTCTTTGAGAACCATGGTTAAAAGCTGTAGCATTCACATATTAACTTCACATTGGTCAGTATCAAATAATCTTAACTTTCTGCAGTCAAAAATTTGCTAACTGAATGTGATATTTACACCACATTCTGAAATGTATGGTTTTCTTAAGTCTCTTATCACTTATGACTATGCTTTACTAGCTTAGTCTAGCTTTTCACTGAAGCTTCATGCAATTTCTATGCTTGGTGAATGTTCTTAATGTTTTGTGTGTTACTTTCAGTGTCTTTACTTCACCTTTAGTAGTTTATGTTGAGAAACATTGGGATCTCCACTAGAATTTGAAGTTTAGATGTATAACATACTGTGAATTAGTAATCAGTGTTGCAGCAGTAATTGAACTGGATTAATTTGATTCTTGCTTTGATTCTGGAGTCTTACCATTTACATTTTGTTACTTTGTAAATAATTTTTTATATATAACTGATGAATACACTGACTCTGGCATATCTCGTTTGCATTCAGCGCACAGTTTAAAGTGCAGAGATGATAGTTAGATACATGAAGCAACATAGAGAGGCAGCAAGATCACAAACTCTCTGGGGCTTGAAATGTACAGTCATTATAACACTTAACCCTAACCCTGTGGAAGGATGCTGACTCCCCCTTCCCATCATTCATAGTTTGGCATCCAAAATTTTGCCACAAAAGCTCCAGCTGAAAATCACTTTAAGCTGCAGTCTTGTCACTAGGCAAAGGAAGTCAGTGACATTAAGTTGGCATCATCATGTAGATTTCAGACACAGTATCCACATAGAAAATTTGTTCCATGTTTGTGATAGCCAACAAGAGATCTGCAATGCTAATCAACTTGTGGATTGTTCCACAACTGCATTATGTATGAAACCGACATCTTCTAGACTTAACATTGATAGTTTAAAAGTCATACTTTACAGATGCGCCACAACTGCAAGGTCAAGTGTAAAACCTTTTGAACTGAATGATGGAGGGAGTCTAGTGCGAAGGGAGGGCACATTTGTGGTCGTTTTCTGTCTGTTTGCATCTCTTTGAGTCATTTACATCCCTGGACTCCCTGTGTTGTTTTGCAGCTATGCTTGTTCTTTGCTTCTTTGTGGTTACTTCATACAGAGGTCCTAATTCATCCATGCAATTAACAAGCCAACAGCTGTACTGCACTTTCCTGCACTTACAGAGAGGACACCAAGTGAAGCCAAACAGATTTTGAGGAAGCTTGTGCCAGATTTTGCAGCCCTCTGGCCCTATTCATGGATTAGTCAATCAATATATTAACAATCATTTGACAGGATTATGCAATCATAAAGATGTCGGGTCCATCTCCCCTTATGGCTAAGTGTTCATTTCTTTGTATTCCCTGGTTCCTCTCACCTTTTTATGGATGGTGGCCTGGGGCTTTGGCTGGGACTGGTGCCTCCACATCGCCCACTCCTCTGTGTACGTAGCTGTGTGCAGGGATGGGGATAAAAGACAAGCGGTGTGGTGAAAGGCTGAAACTGGGATTTTTTTTTCTTGTCTCTATTTCATGTCTGCTGCTCGCCCACCTTCTCACTGGCAGGAAGAGAAGTCTCCTACGCCTTTGTGGTGTGGGACTGGAGATGTAGAAATCACACTCTGTGTCTTGGCAGCTTCTGAGGCCCTCTGGAGGCACTGATTTGGAACTGAGGCAAAGATGAACATTTCAGCAAGACCGTGAAAACGAATGAGAGCTGCAGAAAACAGGCAAAGAGACAATGCTGTTTTGGATTAGTTATGTAAGCAATCAAGATTTTGTGCCATGTTCTTAGTGATCGCTTATCCAGTTATGTAATAGTAAATGAAATCATGAGTTGACTTCACACTGAAAATTTCAGGGTGAAGAAACACTTGTGCACAAAGAACAATTACATCCTCTTAATTTACAGAACAACTTGTTCTTGAAAGACTTTTTTCATCTGGTTTTCATCTAAACTATGAACTTGATGCACTGTTCCTGGTGGGAATAAGTGAACAAGGCATCAAGTCAGTGAGCCAACTCAACATAATCAACATTAAGGACATCATGATACCATTTAGACTGGATGAGTGTTGCCACATGGAGGATGAAGGTGACAAGTACTACAAGTACACTTAGAGGGTAAGACAGGTGCAAAGTGCCAGAGATCCTATACCCGTGGTAGGAAAAGATATGAAAAGGCTTGAAAGGACAACAGAGAAGGTCTGATCGTGGCAGCACAAGAGCAGGGTCTTAGCCACAGCAAACAGGATCCAAGGGTTAGGCTGTGCAAAGACGCCTCTTAGATGGTCCAGCATGTATTAGCAGGGTGTAAACTGCAAGCTGGGGCCGTGTACACTAAGAAGCATAACCAAGTACATTTGTGCCAAGCATCGATCAGAAATACCCAATACCCAGAAAGTCCCAATGCTACAATGTCCAAGGTGTTTGAGAGCAACAGACCAAAGAACGACAAGCAACCAGACATTGTAGTGGTGGACCAGGAACAGAAGAGGGCAGCTCTAATCGATGTGGCAATCCCAAAAAATTACCAGGGGCTGAAGGAACAACTGGAACAGGTGTGGCAGGTGAAATGAAGTGCATATCCAAAAACACATACACCGCTTGACAAGTTTGCATAAAATCTTCAGGTGGTCTATTCAACACACTTGACAGACACATTTTATTTCCACACAATATCTTTCCCTAAGGGTGTATTCGCTTTAAGAAGGGATGGAAGATGGAAATGAGATTCAGTTTCTATTTTAATCTCTGCAGCAGCAGCAGCAGTAGCAGCTGGATCTCCTGCCCTGTCACCATTTCCCACTAACTTGGAATACTAGGTCATTAGAGCTGGGGCGAGACTTCAACATTTCTCCACCCCCCACTGTTCCAGTCAGTCTGGAGAGGGTCTGGACCCTACGCCTACACACAAACATACACACCACACACACCCAGTAAAGTGTGTAGTGCTTTCATTACACTCTAATTGCCTATGCTACAAAGGTTTGCCTTAAATTTTCACTTAAAACGACACTGCCTGCTCTGTTTGACCTGCATTTGCAAATGCCCCAGTTACTTATATTTTATTACAGTGACTGTTTTGATAAAGACAGGGAAGAAACTGGGTCTTTGTGTGTGTGTAAGAGAGAGAGATGGGCTGCATGTATACGTACGTACGGCATAGATTCACTGAAATCAACAACATTTGTGTTTTTCATGTTGGTTGAATCACATTCCTGATTTGCCTTTAACGGTCTTTGATCAAAGAGAGCGCTCTTTGCTCCTATAGTTCCCATAAGGCCATTTCCTCTTGGAATGGGGATCACAGAATTGTAAAGCCTGAAATGAAATCAACTCTTAAAAACACTTGAGATCCCCCAAAACACGAGCATAATATGCTCATTCATCACTCTCTTGGACTAGTTCAATACTAATTAGAGAGATGATATTACAATTTAGATTCGTCAGCAGGTGCAATTTTGATGCATCTCTTGAGACATTTCACACTTTGGTGTCTTTCCAGAGCAGAAACTTGACAACTGAGGTGAACTCAGACATCCGTGGAAATCTTCAGATTAAGGTAGAGGCGTTTTGAGGGGGGTGGGCGGTGTTAGAAGGAGGGAATCTGTTTTGTACTAAAAGACCATCTGAGGCTCAGGAATCAAACTTCTTCCCTTCAGACATCAGCATTGTGGAGCTCCTGCAGAGCTCTCCTCCTCCACGAGAGAAGGGAACCAGCAGGGGGGGGCCTCATCACACGCTCTATTAAAAAAGAGGACAGAAAAAAATGAAAGAGAACAGGGAAAGACAAACTACCTCTTCACCGCCACTGAACGATGTTTAAAGGCAGAAGGATTACACTGATTTCTATTACTGCCACATTTCTTTTTGAATAAGTACGGCTAGAAATAATGTCCTCCAGGGAAATACACAGTGGAGATCCTCTGCTTGACTCTAATCACACAGCCACAAAAAAAGATTCTGTCAGATGTATATTAGGTTATGTTTATGACATACCATCTTATCTTCGCTTTTTATTGCATTTATAGCTCAGTTCAGTGAAAACAGTCATCAGTGGAGACAACCTGCCATGCATCTTTTTTTCTCCATCTATCATCAACTTAAGAAAAATGTCGTCAGCCCGGCAGTACTTAGTCTGATCGCACATGTAGAAATACACAAAATCCTTCAGCTGTCCCATAAATCCATCTAATTAGTATTTGGATTTATAACTTCAGATGATTACCTCATAGAGACAGATGGTATAGCTCTGGGCCTGGGAGTCTGTAAGAACAATTGTCAAGAAGAAAGTGCAACAAAACAGAAATATCCATCAGAGACAAGAACATTTCACATGAAACTGTGAGTTACTCCCTGTCAGCGATTCCTCCTCCCTGAAGGGTGGCTTGTGAAATGTATTTTTATCTTTGAAGCTAATCAGGTTTGGAAAACAATGGAGTAGGGATTTGTAGTGCTACTTCACCGAGGGAACAGTTAGACCCCTTAAAACTTGGACAAATCACAGCAGCGAGGATACAGGAGGGTGTTATTGATGAACAATGACATAATCACTCTTCACAATTTGTCTCGGACCGAGATGAACTGCATGATTATATAGCAGCATACTGTGTGACGTATTCACTGTTCCCTTTAGAAAGCAGTCTATAATTAAACAATTCTGCAACACATCCCCCACCGTTCACATTCTGATGTTCAGTCTGTGTTGAAGCCATTGATATAAGTTTGTGGTACTGTTCTCTCTAACTTTGCATTGTGTTACATTGGCAGGTGTTCCTATTATTTTGCTCACCCCTATTCAAAGGCAGGATAAACAACAGACCCACTTCTTTGTACCACACAACAGAGAGAAACAGCAGCACAACCTACATCCTTAACAGTGATCAAACATTTGAATCAACACCTCAACACAGTTCGTACAAAACTCAAACAGCATAATCAATAATCAGCAATCAACTACCAGTGGAAGGTATCCATTCATCAGCTAGCACACCCTGGATAATTTGCCAGGGCTGACATATAGAGACAAACAACACCTGTGGGTAGATAGGTGTTGCCAGTTAAGCTAATGTGCACGTCTTTGGATCGGAGGACCCGCAGAGAACCCACATGAAGGACATCCCCACCAGAGATCGAACCCAGAACCTACTTGCTTTGAAGCGACAGTCCTAACCACTCTACCACCATGCCACCCAGTGTTAACAGTAAGTAACTTGTGACTAATTGTTAAATTAAAGTAAGCTATAAGTAGATCAAACACGCACTAAAGATCAATACATGACTACACTGAGGTATTAAGAGGATGAAGGAGGATAAACCATCACCACTACACACAGAGAGACAGACAGACACACATGCACACACACACACATACTCCTCTGTTATAGCTGAAAATTGGAGTGTAAAATCAACAACTTATGTGCCGCCACCTGGTTGCCATGACACCTGTATTATTAGGCCCTCTGACAGTTGTACCCCCCGTCCCTCCTGCATAACATTGTCAACATTGTTTCCAATATAAAAAAAGGCATGAAACATCAGACGGGAGGTTCTGAGAGTGCTGGCTGATAACAGCTTGTCTCTCTTCAGTGGCAACGACTTCCAGCAAAGGTAGAGAACAAGCAAGAAATAATCTTCAGTCACATACTTCTACTCTTCCAAACTCCTAGAAAAACCCACACAGACAGACACTTGAACAGCATCAGGGCAGTGATTATACCTCAAACGCCACGATGTAATGCATGAAAACATGTGCTCTAAATGCAGAAATTCTCCTTTTTCACATCTCACCCTATTGATTTCCACATTTGCTCTGTGCTGAGGTTTTTTTTTTCTTTTTTCCACACATTTCAGCCCCCATCTGGCCCACGTTGAGACTTTAATGCTCCACTGATCAATGAGTGGATTAAAGCAATTTAAAGACTCCTTTGTGTGGTCTGCACATTGGAATCTCCTTCATCCTCCAAACCGCTGGACTGGCAGGGCCTTTCCCTTTTACTTCTCAGCCACATGGACCTGTCTCCTGGATTTACAAGTACATGGGGACAGATGTGGTCCTGCTGCATCCTACACAGATACCCCAGTGTCTGTGCTGCAGTCTGAGAGCAGTGTGGGTGTGTGTGGTAGTCGTGGTGATGGTGATGATGATGGTGGTGGTGGTGGTGGCGTGACTCATGCAGCCCCTCCACCGCCCCCTCTTTTCATCTTGACATTTGACATACTGATGTAGAGGCTCTCAGCTGGAACAAACATGGTGTGCTGTGTCACAGCTGCAGTGTCTGCGCCTCTGAGAACAGGTAACAGTGAGTCAGCGTCTCTTTAATTCATACACCTACGCTGTGAAACTCTGGGGGATGTTTTTGAGCTGATTTTATTTTTATTTTTCCAGTCTGTGTCCTGCTGAGAATTCAGCGTCTCACGATGCTGCCTAGCATTCCTTGAAAGTCATTCCTGCCTCTGAGAAAAAAAGAAAAAGGAAAGGCAGCTGCAGCGCACAAACACCAGTCCAAAAAATAAAGCGTCACAGCAACTATTAATTCTGATTCCTATGAAGTGCTCAGTAATCCATTCTCATTAAATCGTTCACTGGACAACAAGGATATTGTACCGCATTTACTACAAACACAAATGAAGCTGCTGAAGACTCAGGGATGCCAGAGGGATTCTGGCTCCTAATAAACCCCACTGAGACCTCACACCATGAGGTCCTTCAGACGCCTGCCCTGCCTCATCAGGGTGGATAAAGCACCTCAGTGAGCATGACAGGCCGCGCAGACTCTGTGCTAGCTTGCTTACATCTGGTGTCTGGAGGTGGATGTTGACAAGCGCCTCAGAGGAGATGTTGGCACACACACTTCCCCAGATCTATTAACTGGTGTTTTCCCCAACAGGCCATTCCTCTAAAATTAGTCAGGGGGCAAACCAAGGTGAAAAAAAGACAAAACATAGAAGATTCTTTCTTTTTTTCTTCTTCTTTTCTTTTCATTTTTATCATCTCCTAAAATTATTATAGTCCCAAATCCAATTTTTGATCCTTCAGCTTTTCTGACAATTACTAGTGTGTATTAAGTTCTCCAATTTCTTTCAGAATCTGTTTTTATTTTATGGATAGCACATTTTAACTTCTTTTAGAAATCTCCAACGGCAAATTTTCAGTTAAAAAGCCATTGTTACAGTCTGTTCTGTGTTTCATCAGACGCTGTGATCTAACTTTGAACAGCAGACTGAGAAAGCGAGAGAAACTAAAGTCTGAAATTCTCTGAGAAGGTTAATAAAAAAATTGATTTTCAGATAATAAATAAATGCTTTGAGTTGGTCCAGGGTTATTTGATGTGTGGTAAGTTACTTACAGTGTAGAAGAAGAGACATGTTGTTGTAGCACTTTGTTCCTACGAAGACATACTATAATATTAAAAGTGTATTCTACTTTGTTGTCACCCAAAAGCTGTATCAAACTTTTCTATTCTACTCTAACATTACACTTATCCATACTTCTGCCAAATAAAAGGACGTAAAACGAAGTCTAGTGTAATACAGTCTAGAGTCTGTGGTCTTAAGCAGAAAATCTCCACGCTTTTATTCTGAAAATTAAAGTAATCTTCCTCTTCAAACTGGCCTCTGTGACCTTTGCCCCACAATTTATTTTTCTTTATGTGTCATTCTGAAGAAAAGAAAATAACAAGGGTTTTTGTCCCTTGTTAAAATTGCTTCTACTGTACTGGACAGTAGAATTTGAGCAGACATGACATTTTAGCAGAGATAAAAAAACGTCTGGTATTTTGTTGGCCTATCCCATGAGTCTCAGCCAAAGTAGAGCTTTACAAGCCTCATAGGAGCTGTGGTTGCTGAATGCTACAAAAACAGTTTGGTTATCTTTAGCTCAGGCTTTCGACTGACCATTCCCAGTCGCCTAAAATATTGTAAAAAAGAGATCCAAACAAATAGTTGATTAGAAGTATATGGGGAATTTGCACCAGTACACAATCCTTCCCCTCCTTAACTGAAGAGGGGGAGGGCAAACAAGGCAGACATGTCAGAGCTGGCATCAGTTTAAATCCAGTCTTTATGACATCAGGCTGAAAAAGGGGATCAGGCCATAGAGTTACTTGTTATTATTAGAGGGAAAAGACAAGACTGGCACAATGACAGAGCTCCTAAATTACTGACAGTTTTATTTAATCTGGAGCCACACATAGCCACCTAGAGTGACAATACTGACATATTCAGACCAGGCCAGGCCTTTAAGGAGCCCACAGCTGAGACTGAGTGAGCCACTGTCAGACCCAGTAAAACCAAAGAGCCGTATACCTTGGCTGGGCCTAGCTGGAATAATACATGCGCAGCAGTGCCTATGTTTGGACGTCTTTCTTGAGTCTGACATTCCTGCAAAACCACCAAAAGACTATGTGTTAGGCAGGAAGACAGTGCTGCCCGGGGCTACCAAGCTCAAGAGGAAGCTCTCCTCAGTTATGTTCAATGTCAGAACCGCAACGAGCAACATGACGACTCCATCGCTCTCGTGTAGAGCCAGGGAGAGAGAGGGCTACCACGGGACCATTGTGTTGTTGCTTGTCCAAAATACAAACTGGTCTTTTTCTGCAGATGAAAGGGAGCTGGACAAAGCTTATGACGAAGATACTTCAGTGTGTCCTATGTTTAAATGTTTGATAAATCTGTGTCTCATGCTCAGCAATAGCCTACCATTCAAACAGAATTTAGCCTAAAGTGTAATCTTTGTCAAAACAACTGTAGTAACATCAGTGGTGCTTGCAACTGTGTAGCCATGATCCTGCCTTCAGTGGTCTCCAGTCCCCTTTGCCCTGCTGTTATTACAGATGTGTTTTAGTTCACTCCTGTGCTCACCTCCTCTGTTCAGCTGTGACATTTAGCCTGTGGACGTCTGGGACTTATCGGTAATGTTACACGATGCTAGATTCCTTTTAAAAAGATTACAGTTTTCTTTTTTTGGTTAACTCAATGTACCACTAGATGTACCACGCTACTGCTGAAACAGAAGCGGCATTAACTTCTATTTCTCAAAGTCAGCTTGCAACAACTTACAGTAAATGGCTGTGTCGATGTCATCTGTGACCAGGCGTGCTGAGCTCCCAGGGACTGTTTGTGGATGTGGATTAGCTGCCTCCATGAGACCCAGGGAAGGCAGTGCAGCATCAGAAAGCAGAGGGCGGATGCAAGGTCATCCTCGCCTGCAGCAGGAGTCCTCCCAACATGTGTTACTGCTGCTTTTCAACAGGTGAGGAAGCAAGGTCAAGTGGTGTCAAGGTGTTTGCGGCACACTCTCATCGTATAAAAGCACAGGTTTTAATTCACGTTATCTCAATTTCCCATATATAAATGAGAAAAAAAACAAAAGGGATGCTCATTATAAATCCAGATTTTGCCTAAGAATCATCATATCTTTAAATTATCTGGAGTATCAAAGTAATCCAGTGATAATTGTCTACAGATTGGGGGTACATCATAAATAGGAACTGCTAACAGCTAATATAGCACACTTTAAATAATTCCAATTCATCAAAATGTAGATAAATACAATCTTTAAAATGGGGCTATACAGCAAACAGGCAATTTTGTCTCCAGACTTTGAAAACCTCTGCTTTATACTAGAGTGGTCAAATATAAAAGAAATGTCCTCATAATTATTAGTGAGTGGAATAAGTGCAGAAGAAACAATTTAGTTACACAACAGAGGAATGAACATGTCGGTCCATTCATTTTCATTCCACTCAGAGCTTGGTAGCCTCAGTGTAGTGTTGAACGCACTTTTATTGTTTAGGTGTCAAATGTAACAGTGTCACCATTCAGAGAGGGAATAAAGAGTAAATGGTCACATAAAAAAATATAAAATCAACAATGAAAATGGTTACACGGGGAAAAGTCTGGTTCCCGTGGCAACATAGATGTACAGTTGAGACAAAATGTCCAGATCCAGACGTCGTATGTGTTTGGTTTGCACATTTCCACAGCCTATATTAATCTCAAACAATAAGAGTCCTTTTTTGTTTACTAGCCATGCATACAGTTGACAAATCCACATGTGTTGAGTCAGTGTCTTCATAGGAGCTGGCACTTTTCGATACAAAATATTTACACTACCGTTATCATCGTCGCCTTCGTTGTTTCTATTTGTTACTATGGATTTGAATACTCTGAGCACATAAAATATGGGATAAGGATGTTGAAAC
>OMNW01010061.1:11062-29073 GCA_900303245.1 Selene dorsalis | reverse complement strand
CCTCTCACCTCATTGGTCCTGTAAAAGGAAGGCAAAGTGATGGACAGGGCATCTTTGAGAAGGGTGTTGATGACAGGAAGATGAATGAATGCAAAAAGAGCCTGAGAAATGCCTAAGAAAGAAACTGGATCCTTTTTTGATAATTATAGATTGAAGAACATAAAACACACTTACAGTTTTCAACACAGGCTCTGAGCAGCAAAAGGAGGTAATGTTACTCTTATTAAGACATTATTTTTAAACTGGTGACAACTTTGAAATGGGAATGGGATTCAATTCAAAATATTGCAACAACAGCAACAGTCGATCAGGGTTAGATTAGAATTATAGATTTTATCTACGCTCTTATGAAACATTCACGCTCCCTCGGGGGGACGCGTAAAGCAGCAGCTCTCTTAAGTGTCTCTGCCTCCATATTATGTGGATCTTTGGACTGGTCAAGTCAAAGGGGCTCAACACTCCCACCTTGTGGACAACAGCTGAACATTATAGTGACTGACAGCAGCAGCTACTGTAAACACATGTTCGTTTACATTGTTCTCAAAAGCATGTTGTCAAACACAAGTGTCTGAGTATTGAAATGAAATTAACCCTTGTGCAAGACGGTGTAATTGTTTGTGGTAAATTCTTGAAGTAGGAGTGTGAATTCACAATGAAAAATACTTGAATACTTCTGTTGATTTAGTTTAGTTAATTATAATATGGCCAAAGGGCAACAGTTTACAATGGGGCTTTTGAATGTCCCTGCCACATTCATGGCGATGGTAATAAATGTGTATTGTCCATGTAAATGTGTCCAGTGTTATAGGGAGGGCCATCAGAAACTAAAATTGATATGGACAGATGAGGAAATCAAAACCATGAGTCAAACCAATAGACAGGTAACACCCTAGTGACTCACCTGGTGGAGCACAGATCACTGGGGCTCAGTCCTCGTCACAGAAGCTTGGGTTCACATCCAACTCGGGCCCTTTGCTGCCCATCATCCTGTCCCACTTTCCTCTTTCTCCCTCTCTCTGCCCCTGTTGTAAAGTCAAGAAATGGCTGAAAAATACACTGAATTAAAAGGTTGCAATAAGCTGTAAATACACCACAAACTGGTAAGCGAATATATTTTAGCAGATGCTTGATTATAAATGACATCTGTGACAACCGACATTTATGTCCAATGTAGGTTTGCAATAAAAACGACAAGTAGACAGTGTAGCTCAGATTCTCGCTTTATTGGTCAACTTGATGAAAGACTACAAAACGAATTCACAAAAAATCTCTTTCAAGTAATCAAATCTGTACAAACCTAAACTGTATGGGGTTTTTACAGCTCTGGCTCATATGAATCTGAAGAGTCATATGCATGTGTGTGTGTGTGTGTGAGTAAGCACGTGCTTGCTCTTGCGAGACAAGGTGAGGTTCTCCTTCCTGTTTCAAGGATACCGAGACGTCACACTCAGATAGGGGCAAGACACTGCATGCACGCACACGCTCACATGCACATACCTGTGTTTGAGATTTTACAGTACAGAGGACAGGGAAAACAAAATACTCCCCCCCTCCACAAGTACACACACACAACCTGCAGGCAGGGCTTGCTGCCAAAATTCATCATGTCAGCAATTCTCCCACTGTTTCCCCAACCCTGCTTTTTCAGTCAAAATTACTGTACAGACAGACACTGTGGTTTCAACCTTTCCACGGGAAGAGTGGTAAGAGAGGGGAAAGTATAAATCTCTAATACTCTCACACAAAATGTACACGTGCACACATGATTTTAATGCTCACCGGCAGACGAGATGCGTTTTTTTTCATCTGCGCACGCACACACTCACTCAGACAATTCGTAACATTAAATGTTTTAAGAAGTACAGATAAAAAAGGAAAAAAGCCCTGGGTATAGGTTTGATTTCTGGCTGTTTGGTGAAAGAAAGGAGAAGAGAGGTAGAGAGGGCAGGAGGGATGGGTCGGAGGTCTAGGGCAAACTACTGGTGTCATTTCTTAGCTTTCCTTGGGGGAGTGACCGGGCGGCCGGAGCCCATGCCCCCTCCACCACCGTAGAACAGCTTCTTGTCTGCAGGTTTGAGAATCTGTGAGAAGGAAAAAAACGTCGACAAAGCTGAGCATATTGTAATCGCTTTTGAAACTGATAGCTTGGTGGTAAATATTTGTCAAAATCTGATTTCTCAGGTCGGTCTCTTGTTTACCTGGAATGAGCACATGAGGGTCTCATCTACGCTCATCATGGCTCCGGCGTTGTCGAACTCCCCGCAGTAGTTTGGGGCTGAGAACAGCGTCACCAGCTGCCTCTTTGCAAAGAACTCATATCCATCCTCAACCACCTGGAGACAGATCAATGACAAACAATAAATCAGGGGAAACAGAGCCAGAGGCTTGTCATTTATTTACCATGAATTTCAGAAAATTCTTCATTGTGCAAATGATCTGCACGTTTTATGAACCAGCAACAACAGGTCAATGACTCATTGCATTGGCTTTTGTGAATTAACTGCCATATGGGTAGAAAGACCAACGATCGTTCATTTGTAGAAGGGTGCTGTCGTTGTTGTTGTGTGCGATATAGAGCTGCCGCTTCATGGACCCTAACCCTTATTTAGTTTTTTTTTTTTTTTTTTAAATTGCCCAGTCATTCGGCTTGGGTGTTGGGCTGAAACACTTCTGCCGTGCGCATAAGTCTTATAATCTTAAAGAAAGCCCCGTATTTGCTCCTCATGTTGCCACAGTAGAGAACTCGTTCTACCTCTCTTGTCAACCACACTGTCACCACACACAAGTGGCCTCGTTCACAGTACTGACTGACTGACTGAGTGCAGTGCAGGCTTCAGTGGTAGAATCGTGCATGTGTGTCTTTCAGAAATAAACACCTATAGTCTAATAAAATGACAAAATAATCGTTTTTCTCCGATGATATAAGTTTTGGGATCATTTGGATCCGAAATCAAAATCATGAACAAAATTGGACTGATGGTCCGGCCCTACGCTGCCTTTAATCAGTACAAGCAAACCCACTCCTACTGCACTGACACGGTTAACAGGTTTTCAGCTGGTCCCACTGTGCTGTAGATGCTATCCAGGTACTTCAGCCGGTTCACCTCACTGTTCAAATATTCACTAACATCTGGACAAGAGTTTGTTTGATTTAAGCTCTACCCCTTGTTTTACCTTCAACGGGTTTGTGCAGATAAAACAGGGTCAAGATGCACTGCAGGAGGAAAACTGAAACTATATTAAAGAGATCTAGTACTCATCTGCAATTTGTTCATGTAACTAGGTATAAAAGTACACTTCATCACCCTATCATGAGTTCAACCCAAATTATACACCAAACTTTGCCTGTTTAACAAAAAATACAGAAGAAGGGTCATTTACCAATTCAAAAACAGTCTAACTAAAGAAGCGTGGCTTTGCTCTGACCTGATGGGCCCGACAAATGAGGTCCATGTCATGTTTGTGGAGGAACTTTGTGACCACGTCTGCGCCAAAAGTGAAGGAGACCCCGCGGTCGTTCTCGCCCCAGCCCAGCACATCCTTGTCTGGGTCGGCCCACAGCAGGTCGCAGAGGAGGCCCTGGTCAGGCACATCAGTGGGGCGCATGACCCTTCGCACCTGCTCCATCGACTGGAGGTCTGGGGATAGGCCTGCAGAACAAAACATTCAATGTGTTTCTTGGTGCTCTCAGGCCCTTAATGTGGCTCAACTTTTTTCAATCTTAGGATTTATTGTAGAAAATCTAAACACGGGAACATGGGAATAGAGAACCGTCTGTGATAATCTAACGTGTGACAACAAGGAGCACTAGTCATGGAAGAATTTGTTTGGTCGGGACAAATGTCAACCATGAGACCAACTTCTCCTTCACCTCAAGGGTCTGAAAAAACTTCAAACAGGTTATACAATCATTTACTTTATAACTATTACTGATGTAGACAAAGAGCAGTACGTTAAACAGAAGAAGCAAGTCTGCATGTAAAATATGATGAACCAATTTTTTTTAAATCTATAAATGTCAAACCTCTTCATCAATAAATATGTTTGTATGTGTAACATTACTGTCATACACGTATATGAAAGATGGACTACGGCTTCAACGTCAGTGTGCTGAACAAATAAGTTGATCAAACATACAATATCCTCTGTGTGCTCTGTCTTATGTAACTTTATGTTCCCAGAGGCAGGTGGTGTCTACCCTCATGATTATGAGTGCATGTTTACATATTTTGTGTAGCGTCTCTCAGACAGGAGATAACTGTGACTGACTGTTAGTGTCACTTTGCCTGAACCTTTAGGCCCTATCTGTCAACTTAGTTTCTGTATTGAAAGGGCTGCAGAGGACGTATGACAAATATATAACATCTGCTATTTTAATAATTTTCTAATCAAATGCACTCATTCATTTTTTCTAATCAGCTCTGCCTGTCAACATCAATCTTTTAGTTTTGCTTTTTTCTGAGCTCAGCACACTCAAAACACTAAATGTATCAGACAGAGAGCACCATGGTTACTTGGCACACACTTAATCTACCTATCTCAGAATTAGAGGTACTATCTATTGTAACTGTATAATAAATTTTTACTATTACCTTTTACCTGTTAGTAGATGTGATTAGAAAAAACAGACTGGCTCCAAAGCCAAGTCTGCTGATACAGGGAAATATAAATAGACCCCAACAACAAATTAAGATCCCACACTCCTGCAGGCCTTTGGCCAGGATGTTGATAGTAACAACAGTGCAGAGGCGAGTTTGTGTGTGCACTCTGGATAGAAGCCAAATGAACCGTTTGATGAGGATACCTCCATGGCAACAGAAGATCTTCTCATCAACAATGGCAGCAACAGGCAAACAATTGAAGCAGTCGGTGAAGGTCTTCCACAGCTTTATGTTGTATCGCCTCTTACCTGTGGGAAGAAACCACACTTGGTTACAATCTAATCTTGTGCCCTATAAAATCTTAACAGCTGCCGCACCTATTGCATCACATTAGAAACACAACATTTTACATAATCCTGGCTGTGAATAGCTGAGAACGGCATGTGATTAACCACTGCCCATTGTGCCTGATCATGCTCCTCAGCCCAAAGCATAGTGAATTGAGAGGTTATGTGTTGTAAAATAGTTTTGTTTGTTTTTGTTTTGTAACTAAAAAGCTATCAACTTTAAAAGCTTTAACAGCTCCAAGTGAGACACATGATTTTAAAATGACCCGACGTATTCTCCAAGTTTACAACTTAGTGGTTTGTAGAGAAATTAAAACGATTAAAGTAAAAAACTTGTAACTTGTTTGTTCCTGCAGATACAATCCTAACAAAAGGGCAGGTGATTGGACAAATGTAAATGAAGATCAAGATGGGTGCCATTGCATGAATTATCTTAACTACAACCAATTCTCTCACATTTTTATCAAAATTCATGTAAGTAATGGCTGTAGTGAAGAGATCAGTAAAATGTCTGTATGTGTGTGGATGTTACACAACTTACACTCATCATAGAAGCCATATATTCTGTTAATGGATGCGCACTCATGGTTTCCTCTCAGCAGAAAGAAGTTTTCAGGGTATTTGATCTTGTAAGCCAGCAACAGGCAGATAGTCTCCAGGGACTGCTTGCCTCTGTCTACATAGTCCCCCAGGAACAGGTAGTTGCTCTCTGGAGGAAAGCCCCCATATTCAAACAGCCTGAGCAGATCATAGTACTGCCCATGGACATCACCTGGTGAGACAAACAGTGTTCAGAGTGGACATAGTGGTGTATGTCAAAGTTGTGATTATCATGCTGGGTGTGTATGAGCACAACAAAAAGTAAGGGACTTGGATACGGGTACAACAACAGTTGGCACCTTCCAAATTAACTAACACTGCCTATGATGACCGGACATGCATCATTTTAAATATATTCTGTTACTCTTGTTGTTCAGCTTGTTTTTTGGTGATGATGAAAAAGTTTGCTGAATGTGCAAGCTGGCATTTAATGTGTACTAGTGATTTTGACTGAAGTGCAAACTTTCAGAAATTTGCAGCCTGCTCCTTTAAACTGGAATTCTTCATTAACTGGCATCAGCAGTATAACACAGGAGGGCAACTCCCAGGATAGGCAGGCCTATATTATCTGTCTATCCCTTCAGTTCTGTAATTATATGGCAAGGTCACAGCCATGCGCTATATGCTGCTGTGTGCATTAAACATTTTCTTTTGAAATTAGATTTTAAACCATCATTTGGAAATTCTACAGTGTCAGGTAATAAGAATACACAACTTAATGTGAATGTAAGCTCCGTGCTAATACTCCAGCTCTCTAAGCTCCAGCAGCAATCTAAGAGTGTTCGTAAATACTGTGTGACCACATTTAAGAATTCCCTTGACTCTAAAGAACACAACTAAGCCTCACCACAAATCTTGAGGGGCGCCTCAAGTTCAAGCAGGATTGGCTGGCTGAGGAAGATCTCCCGGGATTTGAGGCAGAGACCACGGATTTCATTCTCTGTCAGTTGAACATTTTTGCCAGGTCTAGAGCCTTTCACTGTGAGGAGAAAAGAGAACAAGAGTGAGAAGTTGTACACCAGGAACAATGTTTATTGTTTTTTCTCATTTGTACAGAGAAAGAGAAGACAGAAGGTAGAATAATGCTGTTCAAATACTGTGCTAAATTTTGCTTTTAAAAGTGTACGTTTTTTTAAGAGTTTGTGAAATACTGCTTTTTAAATCTAAATAAGATTGACACCGTCTGTGCAAAGTATGGCAGACTGCCATGGCCAACTGGCACATTAATTTACAGTTTGCATGCTGACAAGTATTCATAAACTTTCTTCCATCATCCGAGCCAACATAAATATGTAAAATATGAAGGGCTGGAACTAAAGATCACTCCAACAAAATGTAGAGACGAATGTAGAATATAAAAAGGCAATCACCTATCCCAAGTAATAACCTTTAAATGTTTGTTTTGATCAAACAAACAAACTCAATCCCTCAGTTTATTATCACAAAACAAAGAAAAGCAGACAATTGTTACGTTGAGTGGCTGGATCCAAGCTAGAGCTTTTGAGGGAAAAACAACAAGAATAAATGATTCTCAAAATAACCAATTATTATTTTGCAATCGACTAATCTATTCAGCCAGTCATTACAGCTCTAAAATGTATGCAAGTTAAACGTCTAAATTTTTAGGAAATGGTGATTAAAGAAGGATTTATCTGCAATCAAATTCTGCAAACGTTAGACAGATTTCAGCCAGAGAGGAAGAAACTAAGGAGTCATTTAGAAGAAAATCCTGACTACTCTAAAAATAGTGAATGTTGGAACAACACATGACTTTTTGATAGCACCCATGTTGCTTTTAGTGGAATATGGGTACATTTTAAAAATGCATCTCTGAGCCCGCCTTTAAATGCAAGTCGTTTGGATGTAAATAGCGAGCGAAAAGCAGCACAACAGAACCACCGAGTGCAACTCGAACCATACCACCCACTGATGTACACTTTTACACATAACCTTTAATGTTCAAATTTCTATTTTACCGGAGGTTCAGATGCATTTTGCTTCCCCTTCATAAATGATATTTCAGGGTTATCGATACCAGTTCTCTCACTGTAACGTGTGGATATTTATCGAGCAGCTTACAATATACAGATAAACATCCATTTCAGACCAGCTGAAAAAAATGAAGTTTTTCTTTCTTCCTTCTTATAACCAACACAATTTAAAGCCCCGTCTATCGTTAAAAAGATACAGGGGATGAACTTAACTCGGTAACGTATCCGAAGTGGCTACCGTTGTCTAGCCCCCGTTAGCTAAAATGGCTACCTCGGTGAATAAATATCGACCGAAATAACTCTTACCTTCCAGCAGACGCTGTATGATGGAGTCGATGTTCAACTTGTCGGCTTCTGCCATGCTATTCCTCGATTTTCGTCGATTTCTATCAACTTCTGCGAATTCAAGACGTCGTAAGTGTTAACTAGCTGCCGAGAAACCGTTAGCTCAACTAGTTTAGCGTTAATCGGCTATCGTTAGCCCGCTAGCTAGCTAACCTTGGGACAGAATTGGCAACCTCAAAATTTGAGGCTGGATGTTGAATTGTTGAAGATGTGGTGGCTGACATGTACTACCGCAATTAGCAATAATCAGCTATTTTCCATTACATGTCCAATTTTAGTTTAAGTGGTCGTATTTTCTCGTGTGAACGCTGTATCTGCCGTAGCTAGTAGCACCATGCCATCGACAAAAAAAAGGCTAGATGAGCGTTAGCTCAAAGCGACGATGAACGGAAGTGGTTTCGTGACCGTTGCCGCATTTCCATTGGTCAGTTTTGCCAGTAGGCGGCATTTCGGGGACCTATTCTCTTCCCTTATTGGCTGTTTCCAAAGTCTGTCAGCATTTACTTCTCTCAAACCACAATGTAAAAAGGACAACAATTCTCGGATATAACTGATGTTTGGCTCGTATTTCATAGAGAATTTATCAAATCTTGCAAGCAAACACCACAATTGCCCTTTTTAATCAAATACTAGTGTATCTATAGCTATGTATTTGTTGCGCAGTAGAGCGACACCCACGGAAGTGACCAAGATGGGAAGAATTGACGACATGACGCAATGTCCTAGCGCCTGGCAACACACACCGTGTGATTCATCCTGAAGCACAGAGATGGTTTAGCTAGTTTGCTAGTTTTACTGTAAGATAAACATGACTCCAACTCGGATTGTTGTGAACCTATATATCTTACGCTCTTAATACCTTTTGTTTTTTTAAATATATATCATACAACCATCCAACCATGAAGCTGATCCATAAAGACATTGAGAAAGATAATGCCGGGTGAGTGACTGGCGATAGCTAATGTTAGCAAGCTAACCAGCATGTCACTTTACAGCTGACTGTACATGTGTCATTTTAGTAGTAATGAGTGGCCATATGTGGCTTACATTCAATTGTATCAGCAGATACATGTTGTGTCGGGGCACGAAACGCCACATAGACTATACCATTCACATCCTGTGGATATAAGTTAAGACTTAATGATAACTGAACAAACCCTTAACTGTGTTTTGGTTGATGTACACTACACAAACTGTAGCAGCATGGATGCTTCTTCATTGTGTCACCATCTATGTCACACTTCTTCAGTCAAGTGACTCTGATGCCAGAGGAGGCAGAGGATATGTGGCATACATACAACTTGCTGCAAGTGGGAGACAGCTTGAGAGCCTCCACTATCAGGTAACCAGTGACAACGCCCAACTACCTGACAGCGTTTTAGGCTAGTGCATAAGGATTTTGGCTTTGTGATCTTGAATCACTGTAGATCTGGCAATACTGCATCTCTTTGGGGTCATTCATGTATCATCTAGTAGTGCTTTGTTCTACCTAATTTTGTTGTATGCAGAATTTACTGTTATTACGCAGTGTTTACACACACTTATTAGAATGTCACACTATGTACCCCACAGCCACAGGCACAATATGTTTTCAGAAAACTAGCAATTGGTTGCCGTTGATTTATCTGTAGGTCAAATTTATGTCTTACGACCCCAAGTATGAAAATGTAATTAGTTACCCGGACCCCAGTGAAGCTCTTCCATCAGTGACCAGTTTAGCCTTAACTCATTATATGTCTGTCTTTGTCTCTCACTTCTTTCTGTTTGTGTATCACCCAGTCTTTTGATCTGAAAAACACACACAACTCGTCATAAGGGTCAGAACTAAAGCCCCTTTCCCTTTGTTGTTACAGGAAGGTACAGACAGAGTCCACCACTGGAAGCGTGGGCAGCTCCAGAGTTCGCACAACTCTTACGTTATGTGTGGAGACGATTGACTTTGACTCCCAGGCCTGCCAGCTGAGAGTAAAGGGCACTAACTTAGAGGAGAACCAGTATGTCAAGGTCTGAGACATTTAAACAACCTGACATGTAGCCTTGACACATTTGTAGAAGCTTTCAAGTGGAGCAGTTTGTGCCAGTTTTTCTGGCACAGACATATAAGGAGCATATAAAACCAATGTACCACACCACAGTCAGAATACTCTGTGTCCTCTGATTCAGGATTTTTTTTTTCACATATTGTTTGTAATTCTACCTTCTTGAAATGAACAGTAGTTGTGATTCTCTTGTGTTTCTCACTCCTCAGATGGGAGCCTACCACACTATTGAGCTTGAGCTCAACAGGAAGTTCACACTAGCTAAAAAGAGCTGGGACAGTGTTGTACTGGATAGAATTGGTAAGCAGGTGCTACTGTTTTCTTACTCTAATTAGTTTACCCTGTTGATTTGTCTCAGTCTTGTGTTTTATTAGTTTAAGCTGACCCTTCTCGCTTGCATATCAACCTGGACCTGTAAACAGTACACACATGGATTCACAAGTGGTTTATTTACTAGACAGATTTTCACAGGATTTAGCAACTGCACACTCAGCTGTTTAAATCTTACTTGTACCCATAAAGCTGCATGTTAGCAAAAACACATTTTCAGATATTTGTAGAGGATTCTTTTTTTTTTCAGCGACTCAGGTAAATTGTCCACATGAACTGTTTTGAAGAGTGCCGTTTGGTTTTAACGGTAACAAATAGTAATCACAAGTTAACTAAATACATCAAAGCTAGTTCTGGCTGCAGATCTTGACTGACAGGGTGACTTTTACAGAACATGCACAGTCCTCTTGTTAATATATTTACATAACCAACAAAGGCAGTGTGTTACCATGGAAACAGACTATGGAGAACCAGGAGGGAGGTTCATAGCAGACAGATGGGGTTCATGTATTTAAAAAAGTGGTGGTCTGTTGACTCATAGCTGCTTTAATTTTCACCACATTGATTCAAATTAAAGAGTGGCTTCTAAAATTACACAATTTCACTTACAGCAATAACACAGTGTTATGCACTGTATGCAAGTACTAATTCCTCGGCTAGTGAAATAGAGTAATTTATAGTGAAATTATGACAGTAGCCACCACCTTAGATGATCCATGTGTCATTGTTTGGCGTCCCTTTAGAGCAGGCATGTGATCCAACCCAGAAGGCAGATGTGGCAGCTGTGGTGATGCAGGAGGGTCTGGCCAACCTGGTGCTGGTGACCCCCGCCATGACTCTGCTCCGTGCAAAAGTTGAGGTCACCATTCCTCGCAAGAGAAGAGGAAGCTGCACTCAGCATGAGAAGGTACCTAACTGCACAGAGACGATTGAATAGAAATGAATGGATGGACGGATTGGAGAAAAAAAAGGCAACAAATATTGATATATAGTGATATTTGAAAATAAAAGGGAAGTTTATTTGTCAGTTCATGTACTCTGTTGGGTGTCATGTGATACATTTGTGTCTGTGTTTGCAGGCACTGGAGAGGTTCTATGAAGCTGTGATGCAGGCAATTCTTCGCCACATCAATTTTGATGGTAGGGCTCCTATGTGGATGTAAACATGCACACACACAGGGTGTGCAGACCATGTTCCTGTTTTGTGTTTGACTCTTCTCCTTTTTTAATTAGTTCCTATCACATTTACTGTTGTGTGTCTTTATGGCACCACAGTGGTTTATTACTGTTGCCACATAATCTTTGCTTTGTTTTGCTGTTTAAAGAAATTCAACTTGACCCAAGTTTAGAGTTTGATTTGTCCTCCCTGTTTCCTGCCAGTGGTGAAGTGCATCCTCATAGCCAGTCCAGGGTTTGTGAGGGACCAGTTCATCACCTACCTCTTTAAAGAGGCAGTGCGGCAGGACAACAAGCTCCTTCTGGAGAATCGGCCCAAATTCATGCTGGTCCACTCGTCATCAGGTCACAAGTACTCACTCAAAGGTAGGAGCTGGTGGAATCTCAGAGTAAACAAATCAGATCCCATCACAAAATGAAAGTTTAGTCAAGTCCTGGTCGTGTTGTTGTGTTTTGCAGAAATTCTCTCTGATCCCACTGTGACAAGTCGGCTTTCTGATACAAAGGTGAATCATGGATCCTCCGATTTGTTGATATATGTGATCATATCATAAGGAAATGCTCTAAAGTTGGGACAAAAGCGACTATTTTGTAAATATTGTTTATGTTTTGTTTATGTGCAACACACAGGCAGCAGGAGAGGTGAAAGCCCTGGAGGATTTCTACAAGATGCTCCAGCATGAGCCTGACAGAGCTTTCTATGGGTGAGTGATGACGTAAACAGTCCATGACCCACAGAAGCTTCATTTTTCATTAACTCTGATAATGCTACAACCTTTGTATCTTTGTGTCCACAGACTGGCTCATGTGGAAAAAGCTGCTGAAGCCCTCGCCATCGACACTTTGCTGATAAGTGATAAGCTGTTCAGGTAGGTATTGAGAGATATTCCCATCAGATATTTTTAGGTTGTCTATGTCAAGACTGTAGTTGGAGGACAGGACTACTGGATAATCTGGTTGCAGTTGGAATTTACTGTTAAGCATTTGTTTTTTCCTGAATTGTTCTCATTTTTATCTAAAAACAAACTTCAGAATTAGATTAAAGGACAAAAATCACATGAAAAATACACATTCAGTGGCTTTCATTCATATATTCCAGCACATCTATTTGTCTGTAAGGGGTTACCCGTGATGTTAACACACACTCACATGTTTTTTTGTGTCTCCAGACATCAGGACATCCCCATGAGGAGTCGTTACGTTCGGTTGGTGGACAGCGTGAGAGACAATGGTGGCACTGTCAGGTACCAATTATCTACGTTAACATTTTTAACATATTTGGCAGAATATCCATTACACAGCATAAAGTTTATTATGTTTCCTCTGTCATCTGTTTTGTCCAGAATATTCTCAAGCCTTCATGTGTCTGGTGAACGTAAGTTATCAAACCTTTTAGATTTTTATTAATTCTGCACTAAAGAGACACAATCTGAAATATTTGTTTGATAAAATCATAACCATCTCATTTATTTATAATGATATGAGTTATCTCAGAAGCATACTGTGACTCCTGCACAGTTAATGTTAACAGACTGTGGCCCTATGAGGAATTTACTGTTGTCATCACCAGTAAATCGAGCGAAGCCCTGATTTTCTCTTTAGGCATAGGAAGTGAGGAACAAACAAACAGTTGCTCAACTACACCCACACTCTTTGCACTTCCTCACTTAGACATGAAATCAGCCTGTTTACCAGCTGTGTTGTCACCTATTGATTTATCCTCGCCCGTCTTCTTAGAACTGACTCAGCTGAGTGGAGTGGCCGCCATCTTGAGGTTTCCCATCGCCGACCTATCAGAGGGTGAGGAGGAGGACAGCAGCTCGGATGAAGACTGATCCGCAGATACGGGCCACAGAGAGAAATGATTAGGAGGAAGACATAAAAGGTGGACGTCCATTGTTCCAGATAACACAAGAATGCGATGACTCAGTGTGTTATAAAACAATAAAGCTGCTGTGTTATGATCCATATATTCCACCTTTGCAACATCCACACCTCTCCCAGATCTATTTAACACACCTGCTTTTCTAAAGTGGCCAAGAGATCACATAATCTGATGCAGTTTTTGGTTTGAGGTGACAGTGTCTTTGTGGAGGGGAGCTCTACTTCATAAGAATGCCAATAAAAAGAATGTAATTTGTTGCCAAGTTTCAAATGAGGGCTGTTTAAGTTTAAGGAACATTTAGCAATAGAAGAAAAACATAATTTTTCCTTCCAAGTGTATATACAGTTTATCTTTCTTGCAATTAAACATAAGCATGTAATGTCTTGTCTTATTTAACTTTGTCACATAAAACACTCACATCATGCATAATAAAAAAAAAGTTGAGGCAAGATATAAAAATATATAATTTATTACATATAATAATTACATTTTCCATTTAAAAACTATTTTGGTTATGGGTAATATGACCCAAAACTACTGCATTTGAGCAAACTAAAAATCAAGTATACTCAGGATTTTTAATAAGATATGGTGAGTTCGTGGTTCACAGTTACAACACTGTAAATTCCTCTTATTCTTCTCTGGTAAAATGTCACATTTTTAACTTCCCTTGTGAAGAATTTCAGCAGCTATGACTAAAGTGCATTTTCAAACAGCTTGCCTTCTTTTCATACTTCCTCTGACCTCAGTGATTCCTAAAGCTCATTTCTATCAGCATAGCCTTAAGTGCATGCGTGTGTACTGTGATGCACTTGGCATCACTCAGTAGGACACTGGTACGTCTTAATCCAGGCTAAATCCTCCAGTGTGCCCCAGTGCAGGTAGATAATGGAGCAAATAACCATCACATGCATTATCTGGTGGCTGTTGCCCCAGTTGTCAAACAGGCCCGGGCTGAAGCGCTCGGGGATCTGGATGATGTTCACCAGCCCTCCAACCACAGCCAGGGAGTCCATGATGACAAAGAGGCGCAGGGAGTTTGGGCTGCCCACCCCGCTGCCATACACCCTGAAGAGGAAGAGGCTGAAGCGGAACATAGCCTGCCAGACGAAGGCTCGCAGGCGCAGGACATTAGTGCGGGCCGTGGTGGCACAGTAGATCCCGTAGGCTGACAGGAGGATGTAGGCCAGCATGGCAAGCTGTTGTGTGACCGGGTAGCAAAGAAGGGTGATGTAAATGATGGGAAGTGCTCCTAGAGAGAAAGAGGAAGATGAAACCAAAGTGTCACTGAAGCTGAAGTCAGACATCATTGACTTGGTTGGTAGGGTTGAAATGAGACATCTGATTCATTTTACTTAATGAAGACCTGAAATTTGATGTGACTTCTTACCATACTTGAAGACCTACAAGCCGCACGTTTTGACTTATATCCCAAAACAATTGAGGGGCCAGTGCCATTATGAGAGCTGCTCTGACACACTTTTCCAATGTTGGATTAGCAGGTGCTGCATCCTATCAACTGTATAACTTTATGAAACCAGCAATCCATCTAATAGTGGGGTGGGAAATATAAGACTACAGCTCACAGCCAATTAGTTTCAGTTGCTAATTTGTGACAGTATGAAGTGACACAGAAGCCTATGGCTCAACAGCAGTAATGTAATGGACAGATACGGAAGTTGTGCCAAACTTCTCATGTAACTCCTGGTTAGAAAAAAAGGTTTCTGCCAAACAAATGTTGAACCTAAGGCTTGATTCAACCACCTACCCAGGGTGTTCACTAGACAGACCCCGAACATGTCCAGGGAGAGCAGGGTGTCGTACACGTGTTCCCCTCCTATATGGTTCATGAATACGTGGTAGACCACTGACCCTACGGTGGGGCAGAGGCAGGCCAGGTAGTGGACCACACAGATCCACATGCTCTCCACCTCCATCCAGGGAATGCTGAAAGGCAGTAGCACCAAGAAGAGGAAAAAGGGGATGCCTGTGGTGGTAGGAGGACAAGTTGGTATGGGACAGAAGATAAAGAAGTGGAGAGAAGGTAAATATTTTCAGAAGTCTACTACATTTACACAGAATCAGATTCTTGTCTTCATGCGAAAAGAATTTCATTTGTATGTCTAAAAGTATAATTAAGGATTGCAGAGTCCACTTTTGCACATCAATGTAAGAATTTGGTTAAAGTAGTTCCTCTGTTTTTTTCTATTTGGAAAGTAGTTCCTCTGTTTATTTGAAACATATGACTGTTGGCTACATGTACAGAGGAAACTAATACCCTTCATTTCCCTTTAGTAAGAGTGTTAGTGTTAATGATCTTATAGGATAGGCCAGGTGAAGATGAAGCAACAAGGAGAGGCCTTCGGAAGTTCAAGGCAGCGCACGTTTTGGCTCATGCACAGTTAAGTTTCTGTCTTTGTGTGTGTGTTTTCACAACAGAGATCAGGTTTGAATTCAGTGTTTTACACTAAAGAAAAGTTGAAAAAATAAATATGAACATAATGTAATTCTGCCACCGTTTATCATCCAAGTAAACTTGTACATGTAACCAAGGTGCTTGCTGAAAACAGTTACAGGTATGTACAGCTGAAAAGCATCAGTCAGTTACACACCTTTAAAGACCTTGTTAACGGTAGGTTATTTCCAGGCCAGAGATTCCCAGGGCAGATTACCACTAATACCCCATATCCTCATTACTCAGCCCTGTCAAGTGCTCTTAACTGGTTACAAGTGAGAGTAGTGGACATTTGTGACCCATTTTGTTGGTTCGTGTCCTGAATGGTTCGATTGGGTGCAAGGAGGGAAACCTTGCTTCGTATATTTCATTCATTTTAAAGCTACTTCAGATGCACTTGATATTTTTACCTTTAACGTATCTGACATTAATTGGTGTACATTCCTACAGAAAGACAAGCAAAGTTAATGCACAGTTGATTTCTGGACTTACCATGAGTGTAAATATTCCCCAGCTCATTGTGCATGTAGAAGAGGCTCCTGAGGCACTCCTGAGCTGTGGACACTGGCCGGTAACCCGTCAGAACATATTTGTTGAACTGAAGGTGCGGAGGGGTCTTTGCAAACTCCAGCAGCCGTGGTCCTTTGTAAAGCACCATCACTACTTCCTGCAGCCAATTTCCTTACATTTAGTTGACAGCAGAGGTTCCTCACTACATCTACATGCTAAAAGTGGTCACACTCATGACTCTGCAACAGTCATGACCCACAACCAGCTGAAAAACTCTGGTCCTTGAAAGCCATTATTCGGACAGGTGTAATTCCAAGCAAGCAACCTGTTTAGCTGGCCAAGTGGCATGCTTTCAGTAGGACCAATCAGCAAACAGCTCTTACTCCTAAGCTGGAATAATCCTCGCAAAAAGCCACGTGCAATGCCACAGCTGCTCCTTGTCGCAGCTCATAACTCTCACACACACACACACACACACAAACACACACACACACACAAACACCTCAACTTCATCCTGAACAGATATTTTGTGTATTTCCCCTTGTTGTTCTCTGCACACACTTTCCTCTTTCCCACACCCATTTATTACAGTGCGCTACAGTCGAGATGATGTGGGAATTACAACACTTGATGCTTGTTAGTTTTCTCAATGACACTGATTCACTGGGATAATGTTAATTGAAACATATTAAATTGACTTGCCTTTCTCTAATATAATGAATGCATATAACCATACATGTAATAGTTTCACTGTTAGAATTCTTTGGTGGTTTTATTTTAATCAAATACTGTACAATAATAAACAGATGCTTGCCACAAGTAGTAAAAACCCCTTTCCTGTGCAAAATAAATTAGACTGAATTAGGTTTTATAGAAATATTTTGAGTTAAGAACATCCAGGCAAAACTGACAGATTCAATGAAATCACTGAAAACTTGCAGCAGCCTCCAACAACCACTTCTTTGTATGTACAGTGAAGAGTAAGTGCAGGACAAAAAGGTAAATATGTAAAGAGTTACACTAACAACCTAACAACTCAAAGTCTGTAAATGTCATTTTATCTCTAGACTTACAACCAAACACAAACACATGACTACAAGAGCTATTTGACAGACAGGGGAAAATAAAAATAATACAATCATACAATTAGGAAACAATCAAAAACAAACTAATATACAATGACAGAAAAAGAGGTTAAACTTGTCATTGTCGTCATGGTTAACCTGTGTGGAGAAACGAGTGGAGAGCAAAGGTGAGTTGGATGGTTGAGTAAAGACACTCAGCTATGTTTCAGTTTGAGTCTGTTCTTACCTTGATAGCCACTATTCCCAAAGAAGCCATTCAAATCATATTTGCCATTCTTTGCTCCTGAAGACAAAGAGAGGAAACAATGCAAAGTGTTACGCAGAAGGACATATTCCTACAAACCAAGATTACAGCTTCTCCCTGGATTCAAATGTTAATAATAAATGTAACTGTCTCTGGAAAATAGGATCTTTGTCACATATTTTTGGTAAATTCATTTAGTGGCCTCTGCTTCTCCTTTCCACCAACAGATGATCTGTTAAGCAGGACTTGCCTTGTGGGTGAAAATGCAGTTTGAGATGCTGCTGAATGTGTATCTGACGAGGCAGCTGCTGTTGTGTCAGGTCGTCGGGCTGCTCAGGCCCCTGAACCACACCCTGTGTCTCTGTGGCGGGTGAAGCGTCAAGGCTGAGGCTGGCAGTGCCCA
>OMNW01010059.1:0-13763 GCA_900303245.1 Selene dorsalis | reverse complement strand
GGTCGGCCGCGAGCAGCACAGCCAGGCCATTCACATCAGCAGCCAGAGCAGCCAGCCCATCTCCATCAGCCAGACCAGGGAGCAGATCTCCAGCCACCACATCCAGGGACAGACGTTTCAGATCCAGGCAGGAACCGTCTCCTACCTGTACACCACCGGGCTGCCGCAGGAGGGCTGAGCGTGGGCCGGACGATAAATCTGACACTGCTGATACATGCTGCTACTGTACACGCCAGTAATGAGATAATGGATGGACAAAATAATTGTAATAAAGGAAGAATATTTTTAAAGGAACAGGTTTTACTGCTCTAAACAAAAAAGGAGACAATGACACTATTTTTTACATAAACCTGATGATGTATCGTCAGACATTCATTGTCTTTACATATACATGCTGTATGTCTTCAATAAGCTAATAGCAGTCAAGCATAATTCACTGCATCTCACAGCTGTGGTAACAGTGTGTCTGCAGTCAGGACACGGAGGCGACAAGACTCCTGAAAGAGAAAGAGACAGTTTTGAATGTTGATTGCTTTATTCAAGGACAGTGCAGCTACACTCTGACTGTGTTACCTCATTATAAAAGCTACAGTTTGTCTCTTGTAAAACACAGACTGTTTTTATTTGAATACACTGCTGCTCACAGTTGAGCCTGTTTATAACGACTGGGTGCTTTAAAAATAGAGCCGAGTAACACTGACATCAAATGTAGGAGTATTTACCCTGAGGTTTAGCAGGAAATGAAACGTGCACATAACTTGGGTAACTAACGTGGCTGAAACAGGTCCCACACAGTGATATTAACATTTTAACAGGTCATTGTTTTGCAGCCACTGTGTTAAGAGTGTGCTTTGTTTTGACCAGCAGCTCTAGGGTGCTGGTGTTTACAGGACTTTAAATAGTTTTAGAGAGGCAGAAGCCGACTCACATGATCTCTTCTGCTCCTGTTGCACCACAGTTTGATCAAAGTTATAGGCTCACTTTTAACCAGGTAACTAAACAACTGAGCAGAGTATGTGCCGCTGAAGAGCCTAACACCTGATCAAAAACTCGTCTCCTCTCCACACTTCACTACTTTGCTGTTTGGAGTTTAAACTTAAGATGAACTCACTGCTTTGGGTCTGTCTATTCTTGTGTTTGAGCGGCTCCTGGCTGTGTCTGCTCTCCGGTGTCTTGGCTCTGAAGCAAAGTCCTGAAGTGTGTTGTGGTGTGTGAGGCTGCCAAGCTGCAGGGTGGACTGCTGCTGACTGTCCCCGTGCAGACCTGAGACAGAAATAGAGCAGAGACGGGGTGGCTTTAATGCTCCACGCTGCGGGAGAGAACGCAATTTATAAAAGAAATTTGAAATGTCATCAGAAAAAGTTACAAGTGTGGACAATCTGGTGCCTTTTTAATTTCACTCCTGAGCCGCATCAGCAGCTACAAATCAAAGTATAACTCACAAGATCTGATGAGATGATTTTTTTCACAGATTGTCACTTCTCTACTCTGAGATGAAGGGGAGATTAAGACGCTGTGGAGGGTACGGTACCTGCTGAGGGACTTCTAGTGCTCAATCTGCTGCCTGACAGCGTGTAACAAGTCCTGCTCTGCCCTGAGATAGAACAGACACACACAGAGTGAAATGTCAGGCCGAGTGGTCGAGAAGCTCAGGAGATTGTGTCCAAGTGTGAACATGTTACCTGTCCTGTGGCTGCACCTGGACAAGGCGGCCTCCATGTCGTTCACCTGGCTCTGTAGCTTGGTCACTTGCTCAAAGGCTTCCTGTTTGAGGCAGCGCTCCTGATGTAGTTGGCCCGTTACCTGCACCCACACACGCATACGTCTTGTTTTTATTACTTGATATTTAAATTTTCACTCTCAATTTTCTCTGAGGATGAATCCTAATAACTGTTGATTCCCCAACTCATCCTCCTCCCATCATCAAGGTTTCAAGCTTCTACTTTTTGTTTATTTCTGGGGTCTGATGTGCCAGTGAAACATAATGAAATTGTTATCTTCTTGTTCTTTTGAATAAGTCATGAATATTTAACTTCTTTTTTTTTAAGTCCCTGGATGTTTTTTTATGAAGCTCCATCGTCAAACTTTAAGCAATAAAACTGAAACAATCTGTACATTTTGATGTGCTTTTTAATTAAATTCTAGTTCATCTGCATCAAATATAACATTGAATAAAACTAGCTGGGTCTCTCTCTAGTTTTACTTTTGGAGCTACAGATGACGGACACAGGCCAGTAGTAAAAGATCAGCTGTATGTGACCTCTGTTATTTGTGTATCACACACACGAGTGTGATGAGTATCAGTCACAGACCTGTCGGATCTGTTTGGCGCTGCGTTGTCTCTGCAGCTGGTTCACCCTGCCTCCTCTGTCCAGCTGTTCACTGAGCTCCTGGAGCCATCGCTCTCTCTCCTCCACGTCGACTCTCATTTGTTCCAGGCTCTGCACTCGGTAACTGTCCAGCTCCTGCCTGCTGCGAGCCTCCCGCGCCGACTGATGCCGGGCCGCCTGGAGCTCCTCGGCCTGTGAGCAACCGATTGATGACATTAATAATCAATTAATAGTTCAACTTCCTCTTCTGTGATAGGAAATAACTTTTCTCTACAGTGCAGTGAATGACAAGACACTGAAGTCATTGATTTAAGTTTTAAGAAATACTGATGTGTATGTTAGTTGGATTTTACTCTGCGGCCAGTGTTTTATGAATGAGTGTCAGGGGCACTGTAACTCTGAGCAGCAGTAAAGTGTGGATGTGACTCCTTGTACCTTCCTGCTGAGCAGCTTCTTGGCACGGCTGCACTCGGCCTGGCAGCAGGTCAACACCTGTCGGGCGGCGTCCAGCTCCTCCTGCAGGAAAACCACCTTGTCCTCCGCCACCATCTTCACCCTGAGAGCCTCAGTGCGACTGGTTATCTCCCTCTGGACACGGGTAACAGGTAACAACCACAACTAAAGTCACTGAGATGAATGAAAACACTGAAAAGACACTGTAAATTAGTTTAAATTAGTGATTCAGGGGAGTGAGTGCAGTATAACTCTTAAATAATAAATGAGCAGGTTAAATAATTAACCATGTCCTATAAAAAGATACTTTATATATTATCCTTCACCTTAAACCAGTTAATTGGATGATTTTAAAAAACACCCATATATTTTAGGAATACATTTCTATTCAAATATAAGTAACAAGGACATAAAAAACCTGAAGGAGCTTTCATAAGATGAATGAAAGAATAAAATAAATGTATTTTTGATATATTTTCTCCACTGATTGCAAAGGTCAAAACCTGATGGCTTTGATAGGATAAAAGACAACGACAAGACACACTGAGGAAAACAGATCATCTGCTCTCGTTGCCTTCCTGCAGGACATGAATCTGATTTGTGATGATTGATTATCCTTCGTGGAGCTGCTGACCTGCTGAGTCTGGAGCAGCTGCCGATGAAGTTTGTTCTGGTCGACCGCCTGTCTCCATCCACTCAGAGCCTTCAGCTTACAGAGCAGAGCCGTGAGCCGTCTGTTCTCCAGCTGCAGCTCGTGGACTTCTTCTCTCTGCCGGACACACACAGCAGATCAGTGTGTGATTTTTTATGTGTTGAAATTATCAAATGATTTACACACATCTGTTTTTCTCACTGCGTACCTTTAACTGTGTGAGAGCGAGGTCGTCGTCGTCTTTGACGCAGCTGTACGTCTTTTTGAGCTTCATGATTTTCTCCACTGCCTCGGCTCTCACTCTGTTCACCGTCACACTCACATCCTGCTCCATCTGCTGCTGATGCTCACCAAGTCTGGACTGAGAAACAGAGACACATGGAGAAAGTAAAGTTTTCACAAAAGTATTACAAGAGCAAAAAGTAAAAAAAAATAAACATCAGAGTAGGACAAGTTAAAATGGAAAATAAATTATGTCATATACAAACTTTACACAGGTTCCTCTTTAGAGAAAATATTTTAAAATTGAAGTTTAAGAGCTGCAATACTGGAGCAGGTGGAGCAGAAAACTGTGTAGGCTGAGTGTATATGTGATGATCCAAAAAGTCTACAGATAGAAAATATGTGAAATAAAACGTTGGCTCACCTTCAGCTGGATGCAGGTGGAGAAGAGCTGTCGGACCAAAGGGTCGTAACGCTCTTTGAATCTGAGGATGAGTTCTTCCTCTAGAGATCGTTTCTCCTCCTCCAGGTGAGCGACTCGAGCCTGCATCGCTGAGACCTCCAACATCATCCCACCACACACACCTGCCACCTGTGGAACAACAACACCGCAACACTTACTTTGTTTATTCACAGGAAGGTGCTCGCTTCTCATGACCTTTCTAGTCACACGGTCTTTAGTCGTCTCTTTGAGAAATTTTGACTCAGCTTCTGATGATTGTAAAATAGATGTTAATCCAAGAAATTGTGAGAAATAGACACTTTATATTAGATTTGTGTTGTTCCTCTGGGCAAAACACTTCATTTCCCAGTTTCCCTGGTGCTTTGAGACATCGGTGAGAACAAGTGTATATCTATGAGTGCAGTAAAACCTGAGCTTCTTCTTATTGTTAGGCCACAGAGCTGCAGACAGTGGTTCAAGTACCCACCTCTGTGTGAGAGTTGTTTGTCTGAAAGTCTTTCAAATTCTTCAAATCCTGAGGTTAAATAGAAAATAAGATAAATTGAGGTAAAGTAAAGTATTCATATATTCATATTAGTTTTTAAAAGGCGTCTTGCTGGTTGGGATGCTGATCTCCACTTGTACCTGTTCTCTCTGGTACAGAAGCTGCAACTGCTGCTGCAGGATTCGTTCATAAAAGTGTGAGTGAAGCAGGAAGCTGCGATGCTCCCGCTCCATCACAGAGGAGCCGAGCTGGGTCACACACCGCTGGAGGTGAATCTGAGAGACGCTCAGCTGAGAGGGGAAACACACAGGAACATTGTCACACAGCAGGTAAACTCCTGATGACTCCTGAGGAATTATATTTTGTTTACAGTAAAAAGGAAACAGTCAGATTTACAGTACATAATATAATTAGTGTGCATCATCATGTCTTATTCCTACCTGTCCCTCCGCCTGTTCAGCTCCCTCCATCAGCTGCTGCATGAACGTCTCCACAATCTGTGGCCGCTCCACGGACACACTGTGCTTCAGTGGGGCTTTTTTCCACAGCTCTGAGCAAATACACAATATTTTATTGTAACTACAGCCTCTTTCATTTTCTCCTCTGTATGAGATGAGTGCTTTGAAGGTAGATTCTGTATTTTACCTGTTGGGAGGCCGGTGTCCTGTCGAGTTCGCTCTGACAGCACCAGGGACAGCTCTCTGTTGATCCTCCTCTGCACTGCTTTAATCATGTCGCACTCTGTGCTCTCCAGCAGCCTGTGAAGCTGAGACAGAGACGTTTTTTTATAGGGTAATGAGGTGTAGTTGCTAAGACATAAGGTCACAATTGTGTGTGTTTGTCGGACTGGTACCTGCCAGGCTTTCACATCGACCTCTGAGGCACCAGGGGGAGGCAGGAGAGACTGGCTGCCAGAGACCTGAAGCTCATACTCTCGCTCCTTCCCCATGTGTTTAGCCAGAGCTTTCATGCTGGGGTAGAAGATCTCAGCTCTGTGAAACAAAGACACAAGCAATTTAAATAAAACAGTTCAAACAGTTACAGCCTTAAACCACTAGCTGTTAAAAAAAAGTGTTAAACTACCTGTAGAGTTTCACAAACTGCTGATACAAACTGGGTCTAGTGAAGATCTCGGGGCCCAGACGTATCTGGGCCCAGCTCTCCTTGAAGACCTGCAGCTGCTTGGTCAGCAGGAGGAAACCCTTCAGCACAGACTGGGCTCGAACCGGATCCAGAGGAGGAGACGTGGAGTCTGATGCAATCATCTTCTCCTCCTCTGCTTCAGCTTCCAGGCAGATTTCATCCCCCTGAAACCAGGACAGAACAAAGTTAACTAGTCCGACAGAAGACAAAAGACGACTGTGTGGATTTATAACTGTGAGCAGCCTTGTAGATACAGTTTATAATCCAAGCTGTGTAGTTGGCCAGGTTAAGCATGAATTGCTATAACGACTCATAAACCTTATTGTCATGGAGACGGAGCGGCTCTGCGTCTTTTCCGCTGTTCAGGACGTCTTCCATGAGCAGCGACAGGCCGAGGACGGCAGCGTTGGCCCGAAGTCTGCTGCTGTCACTCAGACCACTGAGACACAACTGAAAAACATCAACACAACTCCACTGTGTCAACTGGAATAAACCTCATGTGTCTGTCTGTGTCTCTCAGCTCTGGGTTTACCACAGTGAATCAAAATATCCAACCATCACCTTCAGTTTTTTTCAAGGAGAAATAAACATACAAGACATAACATATAAGGTGTTGAACCTGCATGCAGTATTCGATGGATGGGATGTCCCACACATGCAGAGGGAAGGATCCATGACAGGCCATGAAGCTCCTCCATGGATACATCGTCTGTGCCTGGAGAGAAAATCAGCATCAAACACAACGCCCTGTCAGCTGTACACGTATTCTTACATTATGTGATACAGGGCCATGATACGTTGATGTGATAAACCAACCTGACATCCACGAGTCTCTAGAGGTCGAGGGACAGGCAGCATGACACTGAAGATGTCAGTCTGAATAACGTCACTCAGCCGAGGGAGAGCGGCAGCCATGTTGTCGCTCACACTCTGGTAAGAAGCAGCATCAGCGGAGGAGAGGAAGGCCTCCCTGGATGAGAGAAGACAAGCCTGACTTTTTTTATGACATTAATTTGAGACTGACAGCATTGCATGTTGACATCAAACATCTGTTTTACAATGGTGTTTACTGCTTCTGTGCTACTTCCTGGTTTTACTGAAAGGTCAACTGTGCTCTGCCTTGAGCAGGAAGAAAACAGCCCTCTCCGCTCTGTGTGGCAGGAAAATTACTTTTCATGATCAGTGGAGAAAATGCAAAACCATCAGTGTTCAAAAATACAAAAGCAGACAAGGAGTACAACAGCATAAAAAGGGAAACCAGCAGCACAAGCACCGCTCAAGTGTCTGACAGTCGATGTGGCAGCAACAGACCGGAGGTTTCAGATGGGGCGAGCAGTGTGCACTCTCATACAGCACACTGACCTGATGAGGTGTCTGACAGCAGTGTCAAACTGCAGCAGGAGGACCTGCCTGCGCAGCTGCAGCAGTCGCCCAACAGACTCTGGGCTGCTGGGATCGGACAGGCGCTCGACCTGTCGCTTGATCTCCTGCAGCTCGGCCCCTGTGTACCAACCAGAGAGGAAGAGACATAACTGTCAACATACTGGGTTATACTGCTGTTTCAACCAGTCTTTCATGGCAAAGAGTAAAAAACCCAGGTGTGGTTCTTAATTTGAAAAGTCTACACACTGATGCCTTCAGTGCCTCCCCAGTCAGCTGCAAGAACTGAGCCTGGGGCCTCCTCGCGTCTCCTCCAGCTACAGTTTTCAGTGTTTCCAAGTCTGGAGAAACTCATCAAGTAATAAATGATGTCAAGAGCTGAAGCTATGTGCAGAGTGTGACGGAGAGCTGTGGCACAGGCCTGGAGACAAAAAAGAAGAGAGCGGTAAATGATCTCCTGACAAACAGCAGAGTTCCTGCGGATCTGTAAAAATGTATTCAAGACACTCAGACTGGTTCTAAACCATGAAAACGAAAAGTGTCAGCGTCTCACCGGGACTTGTAGTGTCTTAAACATGTGAAGCACCTCAGAGAAATAAGGGATGACCCACAGGTTTTGGAGAGTTTTGCCGTCTACAGATAATGGCTGCTGTGACCTACACCTGACGGAGCTGCTGGAGAAGATGTGAAAAACACAATAAGATGCAAAACACACATGTTGATGTGAATGGATTTAACCCATTTACCACCGTTATAATAACAGAACACAACACCATTCTTTTATATACATCTGACAAACTGTAACTGCATGTATATTTTAATGTACACTGATTTTGTGTCCGTCTCCATTAGAATACAGTTATGACTACATTACTATGGCATTTTGTATTTTTGCATTTTTACCTATTTATTCTAATTTCTTCATGTCAATTGTTTCTGAATTTATTGTTTAAAGCTTTGACTGAAATGTGGCTGTTTCATAAATATTCTGTTAGTGTTCATTTTGGTGAATATATATAGATCTTTTATTTTACTGTTGATTTTATTGCTGCTGATACACATAGTAGTTGTTGTAAAGATATAGTGGTATGGAATGACCACAATGAAAATACATTCATGTGACCTGGTTCCCCTCTGATTGTATCAACTAAATAAACTAAACTAAAAATCTATGTGTGTGCTATAATTCTTCAGTTTTGTACAGTGATAAACCATAACATTCAGGCTTGTTGTACCTGGGGTCAAGGCAAAGGTCAGCTCCTGCTTCCTGCTGCTGGCTGGTGTGTTGAATGGTGAAGAGGGACTGATGGATGGAGGGAACGTCGTCCAACAGAGACATGAGACTGTGGTAATATGCAACAATCTGTGCTCTCACACAGTACTCAGATATCTGTGTGTTGAATCTGCGGAAACATCAGCAGACACAGTGTTTAACTGTAGCCTGCTCTTATCTTGAGCGAGGACGGCTTCTACATCATCTGGTAACAAAGAGATGAGGTTGTTTTTCATGGACTCACTTCTTGAGAAAGTCGATTATGAGGCTCCTTTTGATCTTTGCTGCTTCCTCCTGCAGAGTGAGAGAAATAAATTTTACTTCATGAGCAGGCGATCACACATTATCGTCCTGCTCTGCCCCCTGAAAATCGACCATTCTGTGCAACTCACTGAGGTTTTGATACGACCCCCCATGGCCTGTTTCTTCTTCATAAATGAATTCAGCATCTCGTCACGCAGACCCACTTTTTCCAGCTGGATGGACACAAATGCTTCCATCAGCCTGGAGTAAGAAAACACAAATCTGTTAATTAAAGGCAGCGCAAATGCGAGTTAGGTTAATCATCACCAGTGTCATTTTGTTCTTCATGTAGGGGAAGAGTACCTCTCCTTGGAGGTGGTGGGGGTTCTCCTGGAGCCACTGGATGATAAAGAGTTTGATCTTTCCTGCAGGTTTTCACTCTCACCTCCAGGTTTGGAGTCAGATCTTGTTGTGGATTTCACATTTTTATCAACACGAAGGGCTTCTTTGCTCTGAAAATCAGTTGGAAAACAAGTGCAAATAAACTGCAACATTTGTTTGTTTATGTTCAGTAGCAACAGTGGAGGAAGTGTTCAAAACCTTTATTGAAGTAAAAGTACCATAGTGAGTTTAATGACAAATTAAAGAAACGGTAAAAATGTGCTTTAAGTATCAAAATAAAAGCATTTGTTCTGCAGAATAATAAGGATTATAGTGAGTCTCTCACAATTATGATCACAATCATGATTATCATGGTAGTATAGTTTAGGATTATAGTTTAAGATTAGGTAACCCTACACCAGTAGTTTCCAAGGGTCCCAAAGTAAATCCCAGGAGTTGTGGGATGATTTATGAGGCAGAAGAAAATCAAATTTTCAATTTTTCAAAAAATATAGGACCATCTCCACTCATTTGGCCTAAAAATGTTTATTTATATGAAACTGTGTGAAATACTTTCAATTGTCTGACACTTGACAGCTCGGCTCAACGAGACACTCTTCTGTAAAGAGTTAGTACCACTGTTAACATCTGTAATATAGATGCAGGAAAAACAGTCATTATCATGTGTTTTAGGAAAATGGACAATAGCTTTAAATGAAACTCAGTTTCAAACTTGAGTGCACTGCTTGAGCAAATGCGTTTAGTCACTTACCACCACCACTGAATAACACACACCTCAGTTGATGATGCAGCACTTTCAGCCCAGTAGCAAACACCAGCCAACTTTACAGCACTCATCAAGGCGTTCTTCTGTGCGACCTGGCAGGCCAGAATCACCTGGAGGTTCTCCACACTCTGCCGGTTCATAAGCTATGGAGGTAAAAAAAAAAAAAAATCACTTTTGTATAATCATTTATTTTCTTAGTTTATAAGAATAAGATGCTTTTATTGTAACATACGTGAATAACTGCCTCCTCTGAGCTGAAGCTGAACCTGCCGATCTGGTTCTCGTCCAGTTCCTGGATACTCAGAGGCAGGTGAGATGGTGTGAACCTGCAGCAGACAGAGAACTTTAAATTCCTCTGAAACGCTTCAGTGCTCTTTCAGAACAGCAGAAATAATGGTGCATGTAAGGAAAAGCAGAGCTAAAAGGTGAAAACACATCCTGATGATCAGTCACAGTCTCTTCAGTTTTTAATACAGCGATGAGGCTGATTTTGACAGAAGAGACTGGAAAGTCTTAAGAACTGAGATGCAGTATAAACTTTTGAGTCATGGCTGGTGCCGCTTTTTTCCAGTTTTAACTTTAGTTTCAGTCTTGATTTTAATTTGTTTTTATTTATCTATTTTTCTATTGTTTTTATTTTGTGAGGAACCACGCCACATTCCATTGTACCGTGTGTGTTATGACAATAAAGTTCATGTGTCTCTAATTTCTAAAGGAAAATTGAATGGAAATACGGCATGTAGTGGGGCTATTTACCTGTCCACAGAAGTGTCATCCTCCAGTACGGCTGTGATAAAAATAGGTCTCTGCTCTGTTTGGACTTTCTGTTCAGCGACCTCAAACTGCACCGGCCTCAGATACAGGTGGAACTCGTTGAAGCCGAGCTCTGACGCCACATCTCTGTACAACCTGGAGAGAAATACTGGGTGTTACAGTCTGACATGACACAAGACTTCATTTATTTCTTTGTGGATGTACAGTAGTGTCACCAGAAACAAGAGGAGAAGAGAAGGAGAATTTAACATATCTATAGCTGCTAGATGGACACTGAGTTGTTTGGTCAATTTATAAAAGGATTCATTAAATTACTTCAGACTTCATGATGTTATATTTGGTGTGTTCCATCCTGTTATTGGTTATTTGTTAATAACTCACCTGAATATGAGTTTCTTAAAGGCTCTTTTGGTTAAATTAAGGTTAAATAAAAATATCTATACTATTACTAATAATAATATTCTAAAGTTTAGAAAATAGCAAACACACACATGCAGATGACCCCCCTGACCCTTCCTCAGTGTGAGCGGTATCTTAACTGTGCCAGATGTGCGGTCTCACAGGCCGACTCCAGCAGTCGATGGCGGATTGTTATGAGCTCCAGCAGCTTGGAGAAAGTTTCTACTGCGTACGACTGTTTCTCTCTCCCCTGCTTCAGATCACTCTCCTCTGCAGACTTCACTAACGACAGGCCCACATTTTGGACCAAAACCGGGTCCTCGAAAAAGACACCTGAGAACAACTGAGAGTGGAGGAAAAGAAACAAAACCTGAGTTAAGCTGTTCTATTTCTCTATGTGAATTTATTTTGGAAAGGAAAACCTACATCCTTCTGTATCTGTGGGCTGTAGGAGGCTCCAGGTGAAGCCAGGCTCCTCCAGCTCTGAAGGGCCTGCTGCAGGAGCTTCTGTCGCAGCTTCAGTTTGTCAGGGATGCTGGTGGCTTGGTGCAGCTGACAGAGCTCTTTGAGAGCCTGGACTAGTCCATGAAAAACTGCAGAGGCCAAACAAAGGGACGGGTGGACCTCCAGGAGGAACACGTTCATCAGCGCAGGGCTACAAACAGGACACAAGGAGGTAAATACAGAGCTATCAGACACCAGATGCAGAAAAGTTGACCTAACTTCTGTGTTTACTTTCCTGCTGCCTCCAAGTGAGACCAGATGTTTTGGGACATAGCTCAGTGGAAGACCATATTCATGAGCGGAGCCTTTACCGTCATCTCTCCAGATGCGTTGGAGGTACTGCCGCTGATTTTCAATCTGATAAGATGAAACAACACAATCTGTCACGAAGTGCAGGACGAAGACTTCACTGAAACCATGTAAAATATGAGATAAAACAGGATCAGGTGCATCAGTATGCAAATGTAAATGTGTCTGATGTGCAGACTGCTGCTGCTTTCATGCAGAAGATGGTTTTCAAGAAGATTATATTTATCCCAAATCATCGGTTATTAGACTCAAACTACTGCTGCAGCTCTGGTTTCTTCATGAGTAACCAGTGTATGTGTATTTTCTCCACATAAACAACAAGGAGACATAAACAGCTGCAAAATAATTCACGTTCAATAAACAAATCAACAATCTGTTCAACGTTTGCATCTGTCCTTTAATCCATTTGCACATGCACATCAACTAAATCCTTTGCAGGATTCTGTTTTCACCTGATTATCCAGAACGTCTTTGATCAGCCGCTGCTGAATTCGCAGGCAGTCTGTCTCAGCCCTGTAGACCTGAACAAAGTAATTCTGGTTCAGATCCAGCTGTGGTCTGCTGTGCATGATGTCAGTGATGACCTGAGCCAGGGCAAACCTCTCCTCAGCCCCTGCTGTGTGCTGGTAGGCTTCACAGTAACAGTTTAAGAGCTGGAGATAAACAACAATCACAACGTTTACAGCACATTTACGGATCCTTTTTCATCCATGAATTTATCTGCTCAAAAAGTTGCACAAACTGTACCTGCACTTTGCTCTCCAAAAACTCCATCTCACACGTCCACAAGTCGAGAAGCACTGCAACTCTGTCAACATCTGTCCTGGCCCAGGAGAGGATATCTGCAGTCGAGGCTTCCTCTGGTTTTCCCTTCGTCTCAGTCCTGTTCCTCTGGATGAAGTGTGACCCGACCAGAAGAAGCTCATTCTCCAGTTTCTCCAGTTCGTTCAGAGCAGCGTCATAAACAATGTAAAAGCCTCTCTGGTCCTGGGTGTGGATGAAATGCTCTTCAGTGCTGTGGAAATCATGAAGGTTCTCCACCTCTGCAAACTCCATGAACTCTGAGCAGTGAACCTGGAAAATGAAGAAGTCATAACACTGAATCAGTGCCAATGCTGCATATATTTACACCTTTTATTAATGGTTCTTTTTCATGCTTGTGTTTATAATTGCATCAGACGTAAGAGCTGCAAGGTCACAAGGACACAAGGCATGCACACAGGCTCTGGCCTTTTGAAATCTTTTTGACCAATAAAAAGTCCATGGCTCAAAAATCAGTTTATGTGCCCTCACTGTCAATGACCCTGCTTAAGAAAATTACCCACAGTTCATAATCATGTGAAGTCAAATACAGCAGATGTCGTCGGAAGCGCTCCGGTGGTCCTGGTCCTGTTCTATTCCTATCACTGCATCTGGACCCTTTCAGGCTCTCACATTCAGTCACTTACAACTGATGTTGAAGTCAGTCAGGGTTCAGTGCCTGAGAAGAGGAAGGGAATTGGGTCCTTGTATCCCCGGCCTGCTCTGTCACTTTAATGGCTGAGTTTCAGTGCGGTCTCATACAGACCATAGACTGTACATGACTTAGGCTGGTTCACGTGAAATGTGTGAGTGTCCCATTCTCACACCATTAAGCCAGTCTATGTGCCCTCACTGTCAGTCAGCATCGATGCTGACTTTGCTTAAGTGAATTACCCACAGTTCATAACCATGTGAAGTGAAATAGAAGCAATGTCGTCAGAAGCGTCGAAACAGATCCACTCCCGGTCCCCGTTCTGGTCCCGGTCCCGGCCCCGGTTCTGGTCGCGACTCCGGTCCCGATCCCGATCCCGGTCCCGGTCCCGGTCCCGATCCCGATCCCGATCCCGATCCCGTTCCCGGTCCCGTTCCCGGTGCCGGTCCCGGTACCGGTTCCGGTTCTGGTCGCGATTCCGGTTCCGGTCCCGATCCCGGGACCTGAACCGGG
>OMNW01010058.1:5144-19300 GCA_900303245.1 Selene dorsalis | reverse complement strand
ATCTGTAAGGGTCTCTGATCTTGGCATGTTGTGAGTTACCTGCCTTCCCAAATAATGCAGCAAAGGGTTAACTCAACAAAAACCCACCTACTATATAATGATATGATAAATCTGCACAATAAATGTGCGGAAGAGTTTGTCATCACTGTTGTAAATCACATTTTGTATCAGTTATATCAGATTATTAAACTGTATTTATATACAAAGAGCATGAATTTCCATAAAGGTATATCTGTTACCATTTTCAAATCTCTTGTATGTGATATTTTCCATATTCTTGGTTGCCAGATCTGTTTTGGGAGAGACTAAGCTTGTTGCAATTTTGACTTGTAGCCAAACGTCCATGTTTCACATTCTACACCGAACTGCAGCTGTGCAACAACGAGCAGTGCTGACTAGTGACAGCAGCACAAAATACAATACAGTGACACACAGTGGCTACGTTACAGCTGCAAACACAAAGCAAACCTACATGAAACTGTAGTTTTCAAGTCTACACAATGAAAAGACTTGTGTTGTTTATTAAGAAATGTTAACCATAACAGACAGGATACATGTTTTCTGCTTTCATAGTAAAACTATACATGTACAGGGAGTTAAGTGAGTGGCACGTGAATCTCCAAATTGTGATATTTGTCTGAATACAGGTAAAGACATGGGATCTGGATTTAATATTTTTGTTATTTAACTTGTGCATCACCATTATAATGAGTTTACATTTGGATTTTTACATTTTTTTAATCCAGTGAACTTGAAAAAATAACTAAATGCTTCATTAACAATATGGTCCCTGTGTGTACAGTGTTGCAGTCCCTAGTCTGCTTACTCCTTCTTGCTGGTTTCCTGTCCTCCAAATATGGGGTATTTGCTCTCCACCTCAGCCCATGTCAAGGTGCCGTTAGCCAGATCTCGAACCATCGCTGGCAGCTCAGTGACCTGCAATGCATTTTTGTTAAATTAGTAGTAAAAATAACAACAGATGTGATCCTTTTTATTGACTGAAGGCTTCAGGTGGTTTATGTTGTACCTCGGCCCTGATCTGCCTCATTGAGTCACGGTCCCTCAGAGTGGCTGTGTGCGGCGTCTTGTTCACGGTGTCAAAGTCGATAGTGATGCCAAAGGCCACTCCAATCTCATCTGACCTGGCGTAACGCCGTCCAATGGATCCTGAGGAGTCGTCCACCTTCTGGGACAAACCGTTTTTGGTCATTGCCTCAGCTGAAAGGAGAAAAAATGGGTTAAACCAATTGAGTTTTAGAAGAAAAGAAAAGTGATATTAAGATAATCATATAATCACCTAAATAAACTAACAGTTGAACATGTGGAAATACAACAGTAGAAACATGCTTCTCTGTTTTCTTGCCTACCCCGAAACAGCCTATTAGCTTAGCTTAGCATTAAGACTGGAAACAGAACAGGACAGGACTCTGCTCTGAAGCTATATCTTGTTTGTTTATATGAAGAGAGCAAAGAAACACATTTCCCAAAATATCAAACTATTCCTTTAAACTAAATAATATAGTATCACACTCACACAGCTGGGAAACGAACGGCATGAACTCCTGGTTATTGCTCAAAGGCAGGATGGAGCACTTATATGGAGCCACAGTGGCAGGGAAGCTGAAATACTGGGCAAGGCATAAATTATCATCAATTAAAATGAACAGTAAAAACTAGAACAAGTATATGATTCTCACTCGGATCTGATTTCTGTTTTGAAGCACTCTTACCGTCCTCTGTTCATCCCCCTGCCGGATACCAAATGAGTGCTCGAAGATGGAGTACATGATTCTGCCGATGCCAAACGAGGGCTCGATTACATTCGGAACAATCTCCTCCACTGTGGGAAAACAGAAGTGGTTGTTTTCCCACAAGAACAAAACACACTGTGCTTCTCTACAGCCACAAAGCCAGGTTTGATGTCACCTCTTACCGTGCAAGGTTTTCTGGAACCTCTTCACACTGACCATGTCTTTGGTCAGTGTGAATGTTTTTCCCTCAGACTCAAAGCTGAACTTCCTACAGACACAAATACAGCATAAATAAATTAAAACAACATTCAAAAATAAAGGTGCACTGCAGTGATCAGTAATTACCCAGCGTCATTGAGGAGCTTCTCCTGATCAGTGATGTAACATTCATCACAGATGGCCAGGTACTCCAGAACCAGCTTGGCATCCTTCTTGTAGGCTGTCCCTATGGCTCCTTTGTTGGGTTCAAACTGGACAACATTCACGACTTTGTGTGAAGGACTTAAGGAGCAAAACAGAGATACTAGACATAGACCTACTTATACAATCGAGAAACATTACAAGATGGGATCTTTTAAATCCTAACTTTATCTTCTTTTGTTTTCATGATTTTTTGATTTACTTTTATTTAAAGCATATCCTACTGGTTCTTAGGCATGTTTCAAAATAAGGTTTGCGTAGGACTTGAAAATGACTGAATTTGGCAATCCTTGGCATCTAATACCAAATATAAATATCAAAAAACATAATAAAACACATTGCTCATATTATTTCAAAACATATAGAAATACATATGTTGTTGTAACCATGTTCTAGTATTATGATGTTGGCCACACTTTAATATGGTGTGATTATAATCTGGGTCATCAGAACAGAAGGATATGGGTTCTTTCAAAGGCTTTTCTGCCACTAGAGGCACTTTGGTGGCCCTGGAGTGGCATGACAGGTCATAACAGGAGCGATCAGCACAGCCCACAATTTCTATCCAGCCCTGTGAGAGAAGAAGAAAAAGTATAAAAACAAAGCATGTGGCTGCGATGCCACTGATTTCGACTGTTGAGCTCACAAAGCAGAATAAAAGAGAAACTGTTTACGTAGGAGGTTTTGGACTCCGCATCCCAGCAGTCACATGCGTAGTGAGCCATCTCGTTGTCCATGTGCTGACGGAAGCGCACTCTGTCTTTGGAGAGTCCCACTTTAATCAGATACAAGTAGATCCTTCCAACGAAGTAACCCAGCACTGAGTTGTTGATCACTCCCTGCAGCAGACACACAGAGGATTTAAAAATGTCTCCAAGTATCATTGAAACCAATTTTTGTTACATTTATTTATTTAATTAATGTGTAAATAATTAATATATCTCTACATCATATCTGTATAAAAGACATTTCAATGACACACACTGAGGATATGTATGATATCTTTTCTATTCTACTCAATAACATTAGTACTACCTGCTCCACAGCGTCCCCCAGCCTCATGATCTGTGCAGGCTGTCCACTGGTCTGAGCCTTTGCAGAGAACAGCAAGATTTCCAGGTCGGCCACGTTGGAGAATTTAGGATGAACCTTCTCGTTTGGATCCACAAAGTGCTCAATCTCAGCCATGGTGAACTCTCTGCAAGAAGGAGAAGTTTGTTATAATTTGTTTGTTTGTTATAATTTGAAGGTGACTGGTGATGAGGAGCTGGATTTTCTGACCTGACACGGATGAGTCCAGATCGAGGGGAGATTTCATTCCTGAAGGAGTTTCCAATCTGAGCAGCACCAAAGGGCAGTTTCCCCTGGTTAAACTCCAACAGACGCTTGAAGTTGAGGAACATTCCCTGCGCTGTTTCAGGCCTCAGATAGCTGCACAGAAACAGCCAGGTGAACAATTTCATTACAGCAAAAGCTTTTCACATGAGAGACTCGAGACAGATGGTGTGTTAAGCCGGACAGTACCCGGGCATGTTGCCTCCTGGCCCGATGGACGTCTGAAACATCAGGTTGAAGGAGATGGGAGGTGTGAGGTCATTGCCTGTGCTAGGTGACTTGACGTTGTATTTCACAAAGAGATCAGCCAGCTCCTGCTGAGTGTAGTTGTCCATCTGAGACAAAAGGGCAGCAAGTGTATTGGATGATTATTTCCTTATTTCCACCAGCAGATGTCAGTATTGTCACGTGTTTGTAGAGCACCCACCTGAGTGATAACATCCTCCATCTCATTCGCCTTCTCTGCGGAGCATTTCTCCTCAGACATCACTTTTTTCAAATGAGCTGAGAGGAAACAAACAGCTCTGTTAGCAGCCTTGAAAAGAATTAGACCCGGACATTCAGAGTAACATGAACATAATCACTCTACTCTTGACTGAATAGAATCTCAAAATATTATGTGATCTGAAAAACTAGTCATTAGTAAATCCACATTAAATACAATGGTTACAGGGGTTTGTGTTCCTAACAATCCAAAAGTACTAGAGTTGCTACTTTAAAAGAAATTGATTGTGATGTGGTGATATACCTTTATTGGAAGTATAATGAGAAGCAAAAAATCCCTTTAAATTCAAACCAAAAATGGAGATAATTAATGGATTATAACATATGAAAGTATTTTAAATGGTTTATACACATGGTTTGAGTGAATCCAATAGAGTAAAACCCCACTAAAATTAGTCATTATTTAGTAATGGGCAAATTAATGGAATTTTATGGTATTTTTATGGTTCTTCTTGTTTTAACTGAAGGTGAGTCAGAAAATATTCAGAATTTCAAGGTTTTTTGGGGTTTTTTTTTAAATAACTAAACTAAATTACACCTGAATAACCAGTTATATGACCTTTTCACCACCCCAACCCCTGACCACCTCATTTGGCACGCCTCCATCTAAAACTTCCCTGGGGACATATTACAGGGTAAGACAGGTTAAGGCCTGTCTTGTACAAATGAAATTACACACTCAGTTAAAACTGAAACTGCAAAAATTTTGAAACATGAAAGGGTGAATACCACAAAAATCTAATGGCAGGCTGATTATTATAATAGAGTAGGACTGTCTGTAGTTATTCTCATCGATGATGTGCAAGTTTCAGATGCACAACTCAGCCAAATAGCACTAACACTAACATGCACATGATGTAACAGTGGTGGGACAGACTCACCTTTGAGGAGGTGATCGGCTCGGTAGCACTCTCCAGTTTTGGCGTCTTTCACCATGTAGTCAGCAAATTTATCCACATGCCCTGACGTCCTGAAAAGAAGCAACAGGTTTTAAGCACAGATCTGCTGGACAGCCATAGGAAGTCTAAGTGTGTTGGCACCTACTTAAGGACAGGCTCCGGGGTCAGCATGGTGCAGTCGATCTCCAGGATCTGCTCCTCCTGGATGAAGTGCTGCCTCCACACCTGCAGGATGTTGTTCTTCAGGGCACAGCCAACTGGGCCAAAATCATACAGGCCACTCACACCTGAGAAAACATTTTTCAAAGGGATGAGACTGTATAGTAAAATATTCCAGGTAATATTGCTCTTGAACTGTGCATTTCTAGACTTCCCCCTGCAGTGGATAACACCCATCAATCAAAACTGTGAATTCTGGTTTCAGTTCTTGTCTCAATTGTGACAAACATATCCATTTACCTCCATATATGGAAAAAGCTTGATCATAGAAGAACCTCCTCTTTAAGGTGTCCTCCATTTTCACTCTGTCCACTGCATCATCTTTGGGTTGCAAAGCAAGCTCCTAGAGTTTGGTTGGTTGGACAGGAAACCAAAAGAAAAAAAAACAATTGAATTGTAATGTAAACATTTTCATACAAAAACTGAAAGTGAAGCCAATGGACAGGAAAAGACCAGCCAGTAGTTGCTCTGACCTTTGCCTCGAGAACCTTCTTCCGCGCCTTCAGCTCAGCCACAGCTTTGTTCACCTCTTGGTCTGAGGCACCTGTCTGCTTTAGCTGATGCACCAAGTCACCCTGCAGGAAAAACACCATGTTTACCATTCAGTCTTTTGTCTCATTCCACCCTTGTTGTCCTACTGTCACACTATTGTAGCAAAAAACAGGAAATTGAGCACATGGTGAAAGTGGTGAATATTGCCAGGAAATGACCCACTAAAACTCATCACATCTTAGCATTAACTGCAACAGGTGACACTGACTGGTCAGTTTTACATATTTTGCCATTTTACATGTACAATAAAGAGTAAATTTATAAATATATTTTAAGCAAAGTGTGGCCTTCAATGTTAAGTTTTGAAATATAAATTAATACATTTTGGTTTTCATGCCCTGTGGCTGTTAAAATTTGTCATCAATTTGACAAAATCGAAACATCCCTTGAAGAGCAGATGAATCACAACACAGCATTGCACTTACAAATTTGGAAACAAAATTGCTTTACATTTACAACTACTACTGCTCATAAAACTTAGAACTTTTTTACAGGATGTTAATGGTAATTATCACTTCAAACATTGAACAGTTACTGCTACACATAACTACTGTGAAGAATGGAAACAATTCTTCAATCAACACTTTTAATTTCACTTTATCCATTAACTTACCTGCTCCTTCACAGCCTGCCTAAAAGGTGCCAGTACTTGTTCCATGTTGTCACGCACAAAAAGAAGTGGATGCTCCGTCTGCAGCCAGCTGTGGATTTCCTCTGGACTCAAGTGATTTCCCCGCGAGTTGAGGCTCTTAAGACTCAGAGGGAGGAAGGGGGAGGTCCCTGCTTTGCTTCAGGCGCTGTGAATTACACTGTCTGAAACCATTGGGTTTTGTTGCATCATCCAGTAAGCTCAGACAAACCTACTTTCGTTTTGATCGTAAAGACAATGGAGAGCATAGCGAGTCAGACATCAGTGTACACATTAACTAGGGAGCAAATATGACCTTAACGGATGACCCCTGTAAATTGCTGTGAGCCTTTAGATCCATATTGTGTATAAGATTTCTAATGCATTAAATGAGCACAACATCAAGTGAAACAAGTTGTTGAAACAACTTTATAGTGGGACCCCCTAAGACAATATGGCTTTAAGGCCCTGATCATTTTGTTTTTATATCTTAACAATATTCATTGTGCATATACTCTCTGCGCCACGAGTCACTTCCCTTCTTTGCCCAGCTGCCAGTTTGGCCTTGACATCAAAATTTCTACCTTACCCCATACCTACAAATGTTTAAATTGTGTCAAGCAACACAGTTGTTTAAGGACTACTGGCCTTAAGAAACATGCAGTTAATATCATTATTGATGTTAATGTTGTGCTCCCTAACTCATACTGTTTGACAGCGGGACACTGAGTCAACAGTTTTGTGTTTAGAGGGAGAAAGTTTTAATTCTTGCCTAAAACCCAGAGCTTCATGTTAAAGAACCATTTGACCCACACAAGTGACTACAATTGCTTTTAAAAGCCGATGCTAGGATCCAACATACATCTGAAGCTTTCAACCCAGTTTACCTTTTAATGGACCATATTTAAATGATAATCAATGCCAAATATTGACAGATACCCATCTTATTTAGTTGGTGGAGAGACAGACAGGGATGTGATGGGGATCACTGGACATTAGTGGTTGTACTTGTCTTGATAGAAAACATTAGAGTAATGTGCCTGTGTCCAGTAAGTGCTGGCTGTTTTTATTGAAATTGTTAAATATCTCAATCCAATCTGCCTGGAAACTGGAATGGTGGACACCTCCCGCCACTGACGACTCAAAACAACCTGATTACATTTTCTCCCTTTTAAACATCAACATGGTCATACATGGATGAAATGTTGCTCGTCAAAAGAAACAACAGTCCTGTGCAAGCTTTCCCACAACTGTTAGATATGATGAATACATGACATTTTTTGTGACTGCAGTGGTGGAGAACACAAGGAGGGCTCGGTGCACCACAATAGCTTATTACAATACAGTTTGCAATATTTTCTTTCCTGGTGATGCATATGCAACAAGTCTGTGGATTTTCACAGAGTGGCTGGCAGATGGCTGAGTTTTTACTCTTCAACCGTGTCTTTCTTGCTGGTCTCTTGTCCTTCAAAGATGGGATACTTGCTCTCCACTTCTGCCCAGGTCAATGTGCCATTGGCCAAATCCCGAACGATGACAGGTAACTCGCTGACCTGAGGGGAGAGAGTGGTTACTTTATTGCATCACACACTTAAACAGGGACTGCCATTCATTTTTCAAAAGTGGCAATGTTCAGTTGCCCGAATGCACAGCGTCACACCTTGAGGTGAAGTCATGTCTTTATGTTGCCTGTTTTGCCCTTTACCCCCTTCTACATGGGAGTAATAACACCCACATAAACTGTAAAACCATCAGTCTCATTCCACCCAATATCCCCTTGGTTCAACCTGTGTTTGTGCCATCTTGTGGAGACTTGCAACATTGACTCTTATCTGGATTTGTCTTGTAAATTTAAATATTTTTTAAACACATCAATTTGAGAAATGGTTCATAGTGAAAAACAACTAGGAAATGATGAGTAAGTTGCACTGTTGTTGTACCTCGGCCCTGATCTGCCTCATTGAGTCTCGGTCTCTCAGAGTGGCTGTGTGAGGCGTCTTGTTCACTGTGTCGAAGTCGATGGTGATTCCAAACGCCACTCCGATTTCATCGGTCCTGGCATAGCGCCTCCCAATGGATCCTGAGGAGTCGTCCACCTTGTGGGAAACACCATTCTTGGTCATCGCCTCAGCTGGGGGGGAGAAAGAGAAAAAGAAGAGTAAAGAAGAGAAAAACGAGGAGTGTGAAAGATACCATTTCTCCTCTTGAGACAAAAATAGAGCATATACATTATCATTATGTGGCTACTTACATAATTCCTTCACGAAGGGCACGAATTCCTGGTTTTGACTCAGAGGCAGGACGGAACATTTGTATGGAGCTACAGTAGCAGGGAAGCTGAAGTACTGTCAAAAGAAAACACATGTTCACTCCAGAGAACCAAAATGTTAACAAATCACTGCTTTAAATGCAAAAAGCAACAACAGTGTACAAAAGGAGTGGGTGATACAAACATATGAATATGTACAAGTTCAGTTCCAGTATTATCAAACGTTATCAGCTACAATTAACTAATGTTATCTTCAAGGTCATAGATACATAGAAGTGTTTAATTAGTCGCATTATTCAAAACATGTTGTAGTAGCCAGTATCCCCAGCAGTAACAAGAACAGGAGCACAACAATGGGACAGTAAACCGTTCTATAAATCATCACTGAGCCCCAGCAGACATACAACGTTACTCATTAGTGTTGACTAACATGATCTGCTTACCGTTCTTTGTTCGTCACCTTCTCTGACGTGGAATGTGTGCTCAAAGATGGTGTACATGATCCTACCGATGCCAAAGGAGGGCTCGATTACATTTGGAACGACTTCCTCCACTGTGAACAGAGACAGAAAGAGGTTATGCGTTGTCACTCTCAAGTGTCCCATCTTAATCCAACTCCCATCTTTAATGAGCTGATCTCACCGTGCAGAGTCTTCTGGAAGCGCTTCACGCTGACCATGTCCTTTGTGAGTTTGAACGTCTTGCCCTCTGTTTCGATGGTGAACTCTCTGTGGAGTGAGGATAAAGATGCCGATTATTTGGAAATCTCAAAATGATTCTGTTCATCAGTTTTTCATGTTGCCCTATATCACTGGCTGCCATTAACAGTACTCACCCAGACTCATTGAGTAGCTGCTCCTGCTCTGTAATGAAGCATTCGTCACACACAGACAGATACTCCATGGCTATCTTGGCATCCTTCTTATATGCTTTTCCAATGGCTCCTTTGTTGGGCTCGAACTGGACGACATTTACAACTTTGTGTGGAGAAATTAAAGAGAATAGCTTGGCAGCTGAGTATTGAGAATTTCTAGCAGGTTTCATGGATCAGACCGTTTTTTTTTTTTTTCCCAGTGCTACATGCTGCAATTTAAGGATATGGGTTCTTTAAGAGGCTTCTCAGCAACCAGAGGGACCTTTGTGGCTCGCGCATGGCACTGCAGATCATAGCAAGACCTGTCGGCACACCCCACAATCTCGATCCAGCCCTGCAACAGAAGAAATGTTAGAAGAAACGGTGCAGACAGCCTCCCCTGAAAAGCCAAAGGGATTAAATGTAAAGGAACATACATAGGAGGTTTTGGCTTCAGCATCCCAGCAGTCGCAGGCATAGTGAGCCATCTCGTTGTCCATGTGCTGACGGAAACGCAGCTTGTCTTTGGCAATACCAACTTTAGTTAGGTAGAGGTAGATCCTCCCAATGAAATATCCCAGGACGGAGTTATTGATCACTCCCTGCATGGGACAGAAGGTAGGAAAATCTAGTAACCTTGGGAAAAGCAATTTGACAAAATATTAAATAAGCTTTTATTTCTTCTTTCAGTTTTATAGATCACATTCATTAAGATTTATGTTATGATCTCAAAGGAATAATGGCTACATGTCCAAATTACTTGAGATTAAACATTTACAATCTAAAAATTCTCACAGTAATCTATGGTTTAAATGTACTTCCGGTATAAATATAAGTGTTCTTGTAGCGATTCCTACCTGCTCCACAGCATCTCCCAGCCTCATGATTCGTGCAGACTGTCCACTGGTCTGGGCTTTCGAGGAGTATAAATTGATTTCCAGGTCAGCTAAATTGGGGAATTTAGGGTGGACCTTCTCATTGGGATCCACAAAGTGCTCGATCTCAGCCATGGTGAACTCTCTGTGTGGAAATATACAGTGATTGCATTCCTGTTTTATCTCTCAGAGGAGTCACTCGTCTACACATACAGAGAAAAATGATGGTTGAGCCGGAGTACCACCACTTACCTGACACGGATGAGTCCAGAACGAGGAGAGATTTCATTCCTGAAGGAGTTTCCTATCTGAGCAGCGGCAAAGGGCAGTTTTCCCTGGTTAAACTCCAAAAGACGCTTGAAGTTGAGGAAGATTCCCTGAGCTGTTTCAGGCCTCAGATAGCTGCAGACCAAAACATACATTAGAATAACATAATAACGATGCAAACATGAGAACGTTAAAGAAGAATTTATGTGGCATTTTACCCTGGCATATTCCCCCCTGGTCCGATGGACGTCTGAAACATCAGGTTGAAGGAGATGGGAGGTGTGAGGTCATTTCCTGTGGTGGGTGACTTGACGTTGTATTTCACAAACAGGTCTGTCAGTTCTTGCTGGGTGTAGTTGTCCATCTGGAATAAAAAAAAAACAGTCAAGTGAATTATGTATGTCTTTTTTGGTAACAGCTTTTCCACATAACCCTTGTTAAAAGCATTTTTACCCATTTAACACTGACCTGAGTGATAACGTTCTCCATCTCAGCCTTCTTCTCAGCCGCACACTTCTTATCAGACATCAGCTTCTGGAGATGGGCTATAGGAGACATGAAAAAATAAAAAACGCTCTCACCAGCATCTGGGATAATACTAGTGTGACAAATTCAGATTAAAAGTCAAACAAAATATATCAAATTCATTTTCATATGGGGAAGAAAAGTGTAAATATTTACTAAAAACAAATCAGCATTATGAAACAAGCATTTTTTATAGCCTCAGAGTATAATGTCAAAATGTGACATGACATCATAGGTGCTGCATAACATTTTCAAGTTTCATTACATGATTTCTTTCAGCCTTTGAACCACTTGTCGCAGAGTTTTTCTGGGACTCACATGTTCTCCCAATATGTGAAATTTTTCCCCCGGCAATTTGGCCCAGGTCCAGCCTCTGTGATTCTAGCAGCTTGTATTGTTATGAAAGCCCTGTGTGATTTCTGCTGGTCCAGTCACTTCCATTCTCCCTCAGGCACAACAGTGATACTCAGAAACTGGCCAACCAGCATCACCCACTGACAGCACAAGTCTGGCCCGTGTCCATGCCTCCCACGGCAGAATCCCATGAATAATACAGATGAAAAACTCCCTAAGACCTCCGGTGCAGAAGCTTTTGGGATGACTAATCTTTAGTTTACACAGTAGTGGAAGCGGAGTCTTTACAAACAGATGTACAAAAGGCTTACCTTTGAGGAGGTGGTCAGCTCTGAAGCATTCGCCATTTTTGACATCCTTCACCATGTAGTCAGCAAATTTGTCCACATGTCCTGATGTCCTGATAACATGTAAAGCAACAAACAAGAAGTCAGATGCATCATGGGAAAAAAAATGAAAGTTAGTCATATTTATTCTACTTAAAAATGTATCTGCAGCCGGGCTATGGAAGGCTGCTATGGTGACAGCTTCCATGCATAAAACTACAGAGTCAATATGCGCCTGTTCATAAAAACCCACAGTTCAGCACTTTGTAGCTGACTACAGGAACCACCAGGCACTTAGTTAACACATAAATAATCAAAGACTGCTCAACACCCATGAAAGAAATGATAGAAAATAAAGTTATGTTCAATTTAATTCTGACGTACTTGAGGACAGGTTCGGGGGTCAGCATGGTGCAGTCGATCTCCAGGATCTGTTCCTCCTGGATGAAGTGCTGCCTCCAGGCCTGCAGGATGTTGTTCTTCAGGGCACAGCCCACAGGGCCGAAGTCATACAGGCCGCTCACACCTGAGAGGAATTACTGCATTGTAAAAAGAATGCTTAAAGACTACGTGTACGGTTGTATAAACGACAACTGAAACCTTCATTCCCACTTCTTCGCTGTCTTAATCTTACCTCCATAGATGGCAAAGGCCTGGTCATAGAAGAATCGCCTTTTGAGGGTATCCTCCATCTTGGTTCTGTCAACGATGTCATCTTTGGGTTGTAATGCCAGTTCCTGTAATTAAAAATATATTCACAACTGTTTCACTTGCTTTGAGGGTATGAAGAAACTAAGTGTAAGATGTAATTGCATTCCACAAGCAGCCTTTGTTTTTAAAAGTCTGAGCATAGAAATTAACTACTGAATTTTAAAAAACACAACCTCGCCTCAAAAAGGTTCACATCTGCATGGCTGCCATTTAACTAATGGAGGAGACTCAGGTATCTCTATGTGATCTATGTTAGGAACTGTGGTCACATGATGCAAGCTACAAAGTAGCTATTTGGTCCTGTAGTGTTATATAGTTTATGACAGTTTCCATATTCAGATAGCAGCATACTTGTAATGTATTAATCAAAGACATGGCTTAATCCAATCCATCATAATGTCTTGAACCAGCACTGCCAACATAGTGTATAGATACAAGTGAACACAACTGTGGGTTCACGCCCCAAATTTAGCTTCTCTGGGGTATCTTGGAGTCAGTGGATGGGTTTGGTGAATAGACACTTAGTTCAGACATCTATTATTCAAAATTGATTGATGCAAGGTTTGACAGACTCTACGAACTGGTTCTGTGTCAAAACTGCATTCAAATGTAATCAAGTGCGTTGCAGCGGTTTAGCAAGATTTTTATGACTCACCTTGGCCTCCAGAGTTCTCTTCCTTGCTTTCAGTTCAGCTACAGCTTTAGTAACGTCCACATCAGGGACACCATCCTGCTTCATCTGGCGAACCAGGTCCCCCTAAACCAGACAAGAGGTTTGAGACTTCCGCACAGAAAATCCCTGCGCCAGCTACAAATGCTCAACTCACGTCTGGGCATGGTAACAAAGCCACCAGCTGATCGTTGGGTTATTATATTTCGTAGCAACATTAAGTTGGCCTCCTTTCTTAACCCCACCCTGCTCAGAAACGTCTGCAACAACAGCAGCGGTAGCAGCACACTGAAACGTGGCAAAGGGCGCAGACATGACTGTCAGCTAGCGTTAGCACTTAGCTAGCAAGACACGGCTATTATCATTCATTGACAGCTTTACAATGAGCCGGTCAGTTAGCCGGCTAGCCGGGCAAGCTACTGGCGGAGTGCGACTGCAAGTGTAATAAAAACACATTTAACCCCAAACAACCCAACTTAGTTCATATCAGTAGAGAGTGAGTTAAGTAAGCGCTACCTGTTCTTTGACTGCAAGCCTCAAAGGGGCGAGAATCTCCTCAATGTTGCCGTCCATGGTTTGTCCTTCCGCAAGCTGCAGCCACAGGCTTTTCTTCTTCTTCTTACACAAGCAGACCGACGTTGAAAACGGCCTGTTTTTGGGCGGGTAGCGGGGGGACTGCCGAACGAACCGGACCGTGGACACCGGGCAGGCGGAGGCAATCTCAGTGCTGGTCCTCAGCAGTGCTGATGCTGCGCTACGAAGAAGCATGGACCGCCGTAATGCGAGAAGAGGAGAATGATGAAATCTCTGAACATAGGTAAACGCTGCTTGCGTTCCCCGTCGGCACTTTCGCTACGCGTGGTGATTTATCGGCAGATTCGCTATGAATGGTAATTTAAGCTAAAAGTAAATTAACATGGCAAAAAAAATATATAAAATATCTTCTGACCATAACATAATTAGTAATTAGTAATTATATTAATATAATATATGTAATA
>OMNW01010057.1:14638-27241 GCA_900303245.1 Selene dorsalis | reverse complement strand
CTATAGTATCAAATGCAGCACTGAGGTCCAGAAGTACAAGTACAGAGACAAGACCTCTGTCAGAAGCTACAAGAAGATCGTTAGAGACTTTGACCAGTGCTGTTTCAGTGCTATGATGTTCTCTAAATCCAGATTGGAAAGCTTCAAAAAGCTTGTTACTGCGTAGATGCTCATGTAGCTGCTCTAGGACAACCTTCTCAAGGATCTTAGAGATGTAGGGAAGGTTGGATATAGGTCTGTAGTTGGCTAATACATCTGGATCAAGAGAAGGTTTTTTAAGTAAAGGATTAATGACAGCCACCTTGAAGGTCTGTGGCACATAGCCTGTGACCAGGGAAAGGTTGATCTGTTCCAGTATAGTAGTGTTGACTAAGGGGAAGATATCCTTGAGCAGTCGTGTTGGGACTGGGTCAAGCAGACATGTAGCTGATTTGGAAGAGGTGATTACAGAAGTTAAATCTGACAGGTCGATGGGGGAGAAGCTGTCCAAGTAAGTATTAAGTCCAGAAGGTGCTTCTATTGGCAAATGCATAGCTGGAACTACATTCCAGACATGGCTGCTGGGCGGAGCAATTTCAAGCGCAAGTAGTTCTGAGTATTTGCTGCATGTGTGGTGAATGTGCAGGTCACAACTTCTCCACAAGAGTGTTTTGGCATTGTTGGATTGTGTATTTGATGAGGTTGATGAGGGACAGGGGACCTGTACCGCGGCTTGCGTTGCGTCTCTGCCTCGCGGATCTCAAAACGACATGCACTGGGTTGAAGAGAGATGACTAGAAAGGAAGATTATGTTTGACTCTTTTACTGCATCTTGTATCTGACTCGCATGTTCATGAGCAATTAAACATAATAAAAAACATAAAAAGTCTTTTGTTTTAGCAAATGTCCTTTCACACTAATTATTAGTGACCTTTGAGCAAGTCTGCACTGGTGTTGTGTCTATCACTTTCAATTAGCTCTGATTGAATCTGGTGGAGTTTCTAATTGAATCTGACTTAAAAGAGAGAGAGAGAGAGAGAGAGAGAGAGAGAGAGAGAAAAAAACAGAATCTCTTTTCTTCTTCTTTGGTTCTCAGCTCGCTCTGCATCTCCATATGTGCCAACATCCGGCTCCTGCAGGAACAGGTGTTTTGAACTGCTTGAGTTGGAGCCACCAAACTGTCGCTGTGACAACCTGTGTAAGACCTACAATAGCTGCTGCTGGGACTTTGACCAACTCTGCCTTAGGACAGGTACTCCATTATCATCATCCTCATCATCATTATCATTATCATCATCCTAATCCTCCTCACTGTCCTCCTCACTGTCTCAAATAATGTGTTGAGTGAAAATGTAAAAGTTCATTGTGACTACAGCTTTGACTCTTTCACAGCTGCTGCTCTTTTTAAAAAAAGAAATGGGCTTTAATATCACACATTGATCTTTTAGGCTCCAGTAGTCTACAATTGAGGCTTTGCTTTTGGGTGCTTTCTTGTGCTTTTCCTTTCTGAATGTTTATTTCATTCATTCATTCATTCATTTACTTATTTTCTCTGAACCCACCTGAGTCAAAATTATTGTCCTTGATTGGAAAAAATCTTTCGTTTGAAATAAAAAGGCTCAAAAGACCTTTGATCAACATCCAGATTGTGCAGCTGTAAAGCTGAGTTGTGGGGTTAGGATCATGCTTGAAAATGAGCCCTCCCCTTGATGTGCATGTACTTGACATGGGACTGAAGTTTTTTTTTTATTCCCTCATTGCCTCTGATTTGAAGAACTTTTCCTATTTTAACTCAACTTGACCTTCCTCTTTGTCCTTGCCTTACACAGAAGGGGGCTATGAGTGCAGTAAGGATCGGTGTGGGGAGACTCGAAATGACCAGCATGCCTGTCACTGCTCAGATGACTGTCTAAGCAGAGGAGACTGCTGCACCAACTACAAGACACTGTGTAAAGGTCTGTCACCTTAATATGCCTGTTAAAAATATTCCAGGATATAAATCCCATGGAAATGCATGGAAAAGACAAGCACTCCAATGGTTATATAGTGTTATAGTCCTGACTGACTGACTGACTGACTGACTGACTGACTGACTGACTGACTGACTGACTGACTGACTGACTGACTGACTGACTGACTGACTGACAAGCCAACACCTCCATCCTTAGCGCATGCTGTTAACACACTATTATTATATGAACATTAAAAAATTTTCATAACATCATATAATATTTTATGAACATCTCACTCTGACTGTTCTTGAAGGAGACAGTTCATGGCTGCAGGATGAGTGTGAGGAGACCAAGACCCCTGAATGTCCAGCTGGGTATGTACATTTAAGCTGTAACACAGAATAAAATAATAATTTTAAGATAAATTCTGATAAATTTCCCCCCTCAAAAGTTGAGTTGGAGCGTTCTCTCAGCTTGCCTCCCCCCTCAGGCTTTCTTCTATCTGCCTAATATTTGAATGATTTGTTGAGGATGCAACTTAATTTTGTTTCATATGTCATTTTGTTTTCCTAAATTGCATTTGCAGGTTTGTGCGTCCGCCACTTATCATTCTGTCAGTGGATGGATTCAGAGCGTCTTATGTGAAGAGAGGAAAGGCTGTTATACCCAACATCAACAAACTTAGTAAGACTACAGTGTGGATTTTGAGATTTTTATTAATATGTGGAGCAGTCACTGATGGGGTGTCATTGGTAGGTCACTGAGTCATTTGTTCTGTTGTGTTCTCGTTTTCAGGAACATGTGGAACTCATGCTCCATACATGAGACCCGTTTATCCCTCCAAAACTTTTCCCAACCTCTACTCACTGGCTACAGTAAGGCACAGGCACACTGCTGTCAGCTCACCTGTGTTCAACTGCTCCATCTTTAACTTAGTGTTAGCATGCTAGGCTAACAGTTTTACTTAGTTAAAATGTAAAATTTCACTACAGAAGCTGATGTGGCAGCTTTTTGTCACTCAGTTGAATGAGGTTACAATTTGAGGGTATAGTGCAATATTAAGTGAAGATGGTTCAGGCTCCAATATCCAGAAGCTTATGTCTTGACGTAGTCCCAGTACAAAATAACATTATCACAAATTTCAGTTATACTCTTGTGTTTGTCTTATTTATTTATTTTTTGGTTTGTTTGTTGTTGTTCTTTTATATATTTTTCACTTCAAAGCTTTTTGTCAGTGTACAGTGAGGAAAGTAGTGAAATGAGGGTCAGACAAAAATATTGCAAGATCTTCATATGTTGGTGTTGTAGTTCCCTTAGTGCCCAGGGGTCATTGAGCTTTTGCAGATGGTGCAGCTGGCTACAGAACACGACTGGAATATTGGATTTTGATTTATACTTTAATGCGACCAAACAAACTAAGAGCTGGGCGGTCCTCTTCCATATTTATATATTCAAAGCTCAGCTATGAAATAGGTGAGAGCTGTGTACTATATCCACAGCTTGAGACTGGACATTTGGCAGTCAGAGGAATTCATTGGAGTCACAGGCAGGATGAAACTACACAGACTGTGCTTACTTCCCCTGTTGAACCTATGAGCAAAATACAGAACTGAAACACTGATCAATTAACCTGCAAACAGCAGGATAACAGCATGTAGCCAACCACACAGTATTGAACTGAATGACTGTGCAGAACATGAAGAGTCATATCCACTTTAGTGTCCGGAAGGAATGAAACAGAGCTAGAGTCTCCCAGATAAAACATGAGCATCAGATGTGGTTAGTATTCCACATAAAACTGATGGACATATTAGGCCTTGCCTTGTCACCTGATGTCATAACCAAAGTACTAAAAGTGCAGTGATAGTAGAATAAATGAGAATGAAGCTTCCAACTCTGGAATTATCTGTTATTATTTGTCATCCTTGTATAGTAGTGTTGCTGGTTTTGTTGTCTTTGTGTCTGTTGTTGTCCTTTCAACGTCAAGCACTATGCTGCAACACTATTTGCCCGTTTCAGGACAATAAAGGTTAACTGAACTTACTAACTAACTAACTATCCTCTGGAATGATAAAAAATGTGATTTTCATTTTTTGTTTTCAGGGTCTATACCCAGAGTCTCATGGGATCATTGGTAACTCCATGTATGACCCAGTGTTTGATGCGACCTTCACCCTGAGGAGCCGAGAGAAGCTCAGTCATCGCTGGTGGGGAGGACAACCGGTCAGTCCTGACTTCTCTTCTCTTCTCTTCTCTTCTCTTCTCTTCTCTTCTCTTCTCTTCTCTTCTCTTCTCTTCTCTTCTCTTCTCTTCTCTTTTTCACCATCTGTGCATTGTCAACACTGGGATGTTAATCTATCAAGTCACAGATCAGACACCAGATCTTTTCCTTTGAAGGCAGCTGCAATGAGACGAGCTAGGCCCAGATCTAACAATCCCAGTCTAATATGCTTTATCATCTATTGATCAATGACACATGCTAATATGTTATCAATAAGAACACTAAGTTCTGACAGTTTTTCCAAATTGCTAAAACACCACATTCCTCTTGTGCCTGAAGCCATTAATCAAATCCCTCACTCTTTTGGTGAACAGTCAGAAATTTGGTAAAAGCAGCTTCACTATTGAGTTTGTATCAAAGCAGAGAACGTTTCAGGGAAGGTGTTTTAGGAATTGTGAAAAACTGTAAATAACATTGTATATAAAATGACATATAATTAGAAGAAAAAGAGACTGCACTTAAATTATACTTTTGTAATGTCATGGGCCATTTAAACCACTGTACATGACAAGTCACATTCACAGTTTCAGTCACATGAGCACATGTGTTGCCACGGCAGCAGTGCAAGGCGCTATCCAGCTTACTCTGCCAGCTGGTGCAGATATTAAATTCACCATGCTGTGTGTGGAGCAGCCACATCTTAAACCAAGGCTCGCTGAAACACAGGCTCTAATCCAGCCTGGAGACATTTGAAGTTAAACACATTGTTAAAACTGTTCAACTGTTCAGCATGTTTTCTAGCTTCTCGGTTTGGCTGGCTTCTTTGGTCCAGGCTGTGTTAGCTCACTCCTCAAAACAAACTGCTTTTACTGTATTCGTGTAGACTGATGAACAAACATCCAGCTTCAAAGTTTAAGGATTAATGTTAACATAAATGTTATCCATCTGCATGAGTTGCCTTGATGATGCAACTTTATTCTACATTAACTTACAGTTGTCTTTAACAGCTAGGCTCCTACATACTGCCAATGACTTATTGGTAGAGTTGGGTCCTTCAGAATCACAGTGTTGTGTTAACAATATAGAATTCTGTATCAGTGATAAATAAACAAACTTATAGTTCTGTATAAGCTCACTGAGCCAGAGCCTCCAGGTCAGGATTTACCTCAGCCAGATTTACCTGCCAGCTCCAGTTTCTTCCTTGGTTAAAAAAAAAGAAAAAAAAAAGGGCAATACAAAGTGCTTTGGTTGAACTCTGCTGCATTTGGGGCCTATACACTTGCTTTACAATATCACCTGGAATAACCCTGGAAATGTGATCCTCTGTCCTTCTCATCCCACCATCTAATGAGCTATGACAGAGAAATAAAATGATGAGACTGTTTTATTTCCTAGATCTGGATCACAGCACTCAAACAGGGACTTAAGGCTGCCACCTTCTTCTGGCCTATGTAAGTGCTTACGCATGCACGCACGCACGCACCCTCCCTCCCTATCTCCAAGGCTGAGCCCAGCCAACCTAGGGAAAGGAAAAACCCATATCAGCCACATGCATCTGTGATCTCATTCTTTCTGTCACCTGTGACTATAGTTAGCGTTGATCTTCATGAGAACAGTCCAGTGCAATGTTTGCATTACTGCAGACGCCACACAGACCTACGTATCTGTCAATCTTCAACTAAATCTTACCAACATTTGTTCACAAGGCCCAGAGATACTTGACAATACTTAATACTTGAAGTTGTCCATGTCCACAAAGAGAACTGGACTCCAGCGTTCACTGAATACATGTTTGACTTTGTGTAAATAATACAGCCACATCTGTGATTGTGCAGGGACCAATGTGCTTGTAACAATAGGTCCATGTACCCTGCAGTACCCCACGTAGAGTCCTGTGGAGAACAGGGTCAGAAGCCTTCTGCAAGTCTCCAAAATAAATGTAAATGCTGGTTTTACTCCTAGGACCCCTCATTTCACTGCTCCATCTCCTGGATGGAATCCAAATTATTTTTCCTAAATCTGACAGTGATGCTGAGCAATGTGATGTCCTGAAAGTTGGAACATACCCTTTTTCGAAAGTGGAAACCACCACCCTGGTTTGCTTCTCTGCGGGCACTGTCCCCAACCTCCTTGCAGCACTGAAGACGCATGTCAGTCTAGACAGTCTCACAATGTCCAGAGCCTTCAGCATCTCTGAAGTGCATATCTCATGCACACCTAGCGCCTTGCCACCAAGGATTTTCTAAATTACCTCTGCCAGGTTTCTGGATGAGGATTCCCCCAAGTCTCCAGACTCTCTGTAGAGGATGTATAAGCTGGGTTAAGGAGATCTTCAGAGTACCACCCAATCCCCTGTTTGGGTCACCCAGCTGTTTGCCTGAACTTCCTCCCTCACCCATGTTTTTACCAGACCCTTTCCCCATGTTGTGCCCCAAACATTTGTCTGGTTGCCTCTCCTGATGGTGAGCCTTTGGCAAGTTGGTAATTTTCATCTTCTCAAGTTGATCAACACTGATCCGACTGAAACAAGTGGCAGTACCACCTAGTTTAAATATGTATTCATGCAGATGCACTGACTCGAAATAATTCAGAAATTTCTTCAAGTCATCAGAATGTGTTCCTGATGCTCACCTATATTCTGTGGAACACAAAGGAACCCACACTGATCAGCACAGAGGAGGCTTTAAAGGAGAAGTTCCGTTTTTTGCAACCTGGACCTTATTTCTAGCATAAAATACGTTCATGTAGTCACCCGAACAACTTTGGTGTAACTTGGAGTCCTTCGGAAGATATTTAGATCCACTCGCGATCTACGTATATCCATATAATGGGAGTTGCTTGGGCAACGATGCAGCGTCTAAATAAGACATTATCTGCTGCGAAACTCCTTCATTTCACCAATATGTTGTTATGAATCACCAGCACTATTCCCCCGTGAGCGCGGAGCGGCTCGGAGTTATTTTGTTATTGTCACCTGGGGTTTTTTACACGGCTTTTCACTGACCTATGACTTTGGCAGCAGCACGGAAGTGACGTCATCATACAACTCCCGTTATATGGATATACGTAGATCGCGAGTGGATCTAAATATCTTCCGAAGGACTCCAAGTTACACCAAAGTTGTTCGGGTGAGTAAATGAACGTATTTTATGCTAGAAATAAGGTCCAGGTTGCAAAAAACCGAACTTCTCCTTTAAGTGAGCAGATTTCAGCACGGACGGCTCTTAGCTGTTTTTACAGCAATTTGTGCAAATGAGCCAGTTTAAAATACGCAGGATTCCTCTGTGAGCGGGGGTCATAGACTCCATGGACCCCCAGGGGCCAGAGTGTGGTTAACAGTGCTGTTCTTGCACTTGGCACAGACAGAGGTGTGTGAGCAATAAAGGAAAAATGAGGAGAGAGTGTGTGAGACAGAGAGAGTGGAAGCGTGTGCTGACGTTTGTGTTCTCCCAGAAAATCAGCACATCCCCTAGTGTGCTGTTACAGCTCCACAGTGGGGACAGGCAGGGTAATGGGGACCAGGGATTGGTAGATGGATGGAAAGTCTGGATTGAGAGAGAACAGAGTGACCACACCTCCTTGTTCCTCCATGCCACCCCCCCACCACCTCATACATGAACTCCCGTTCAGGGCCTTGGCGCGGGGCTTGATAGTTGGCAGCTGTGGGCTGTATGACGGCCAGCAGCATGGTTGGTGGCCTCATCTCCACACAGGCAGCCTTTGACGTTCAGATGCTTTCAACAGTCAAGGGGGCTTCAAATGTGTTTCACTTCACAACCTTCAACTTTATGAGGCTCTCATACAGTTAAAGGAACAGTCTGGAGTTTAATGGTTTAATGGATGAGGAGGGTGGCTTGGGACCAGGACCGGGACCAGGTCCAGAACCAGGAGCAATCTGTTACTGTAAACACTCTGTTGTGTTTGGCTTGTTTGTCACCAGCAGCTGTCACATTACCCTCCACTGTGTGTCTGTGTGTTTTTCCAGTGCCATCCCATTGGAGAGGAGGATACTGACCATACTGCAGTGGCTCCACCTCCCTGAAGGAGAGAGGTGAGTTCAGCTTTACATGTTTCCTCCTGCTTTACTGACTTTTTTTAATCAGTATTTGTGGCCAAAGTTTTGTCATAACAGGAATCAGTTTCTCCAGGGCTCATTATACCTTTTGATGCATAAAATCCCTGAAACATTTTATTATTGTCAGTGGTATCAATTGACACAAGATAATTTTATTTATTTTACTATTTTGAAGAAGTGGGAAATCACAACCAAGATAAAATGCCCCAGAACAAAAACAGAGCTAAAAGCAACAAAAACATTTAAGCCAGCTCTGTTTTTTGTCTGGACCAGTTTGTGACTGTACTCAATGTTATGGATGTCATCTGCTACATCAGGCCTGGCATGTGCCTTTGCTCATTATCTGGTATTGTGGATCGGTAATTTTCAAAAATGAAGTGATTGATTCCTGATCACATGACTTTATATATGAACCTGAACAAGGAGAGAGAAGCGATCAGAGAGAGAGGGAGCGATAGGGCTCTAATTTCACGGACCAGGCACAAGCGAAGCGTAACGCAGGTACGCTGTGCGAACGGGGCGTGTCCAGGAGCACTTTGCAAGTTTTGTGTGCTGCTCACCTGGCACTGGTACTCCTCTGTCACTCCTACCGGCGCAAGTGGGAAAGAGGGAGGGTTGAAGGCGTGAGTGGGTTTAACACAGCTGACTCAGGTCTTCACCAAATGAGCTCCTCTCCTCACCTTTAAATGTGCTGCGGGTGAGACGTACTGTAATTTGGAGACAGTGAAGACAGACGGCCAAACTTCTCCCAGGAGGAAACTGATGTTTTGGTCCAAGCTCACAGTGACTGAATATATGGTAACACAAACAGACCTCCATGGAGGTTACTAATATTGTTAATCAGGTTTGTCCTGATACGCTGAGAACTGCTGCCCAGTGTAAAAAAAACACCCTTTTTCCACTGATAAAGACACTCACATTTAGTAACCTATATTAAACCCTGTTTAACAAAGATGATTAGTGTGCACAGATCACAAAATGTATGTGTAAATGTGTAACAGGGATGAAATCTGAAGCACCTGTGTGTAAATAACACATCACCAAGCTCCGTGGCCTGGACCTTGTTGGCGAGCGTCTCTCTTTCTCTCTTTTCTTTTGAATTTTCTGAGATGAGAGATGTGAATATGTACTCAGTATCTGATGCCGAGGCTGTTTGTGATTGGCTGAGAGAGATGAACTGGTTAGTTTACATCACAGTTTCAGCTGTGTTCATTCACTCAGGTTGAGTTTCCATTACACGCCAACCTCCTTTGATCTGACATCACATGTGACAGGACAATCAATATAGATATGAATTTATGTGCTGATTCAGGTAGTTACATTGAATAGTGGTTGTTGTGATTATTCATTGGATTGAAATGCGTCTGACATTCTGGAAACCTGCCTGTGAGGTTTTGGTGATGTGTGTGCACTGTGTGCCGGTCAGCCAAATTACCACAGGTTGGAGATGGGGAGCTTTCAGCACACTTTCGCAGCAGCCTTTTGGCACGAAATTGTCACTGCGCCAAGCTGAATCTGTCGACACCTCCCCCCACTGTGCCACCACACCCATCTCAACGCACCTCGGTCTGCCAGACTGACTGAGCATGATGAAATCAGCACTGCGCAGGGTTCACCACCGTCCACCATCAGGTGCCTCGCTTGCGCCTGGTATGAAATTAGAGCCCATATTGTTTGTTTGTTTTTTTTAAGTATATTTTTGGCTTTTTGTCTTTATTTGATAGTATGATTGAGAGAGACAGGAAATGGGCAGCCAGAGAGAGGGGGAATGACATGCAGCAAAGGGCCGCCCGATGAGGGATTCGATCTGGAGCTGGCTGCAGCGAGGACTATAGCCTCTGTATATGGGGCGTCTGCTCAACCCACTGAGCCACCCAATGCTTCTAGAGCCCATATTGTTAAAACACAAGAATAACAGTGCATCAGGTGTTTGGAAAGGAGTTCTCTTGTTGTATTCTCAGTAAGGCAAAAAGACCTTGAGTGATATATTATCCGTTATTACTACCTCTACAACTGTAACAAACACATCTCATGTGTCCTGTTTCAGGCCGTATGTCTATGCCATGCACTCTGAGCAGCCAGATACATATGGACACAAAATGGGGCCCATGAGCATAGAGGTGAGTCCACAGTGTACCTGCTGTGTGTGTGTGTGTGTGTGTGTGTCTGCAGTGCATTTGTGTATCTTCTGCTTAGACTGATGGTAAATCTAAAGCCATGAATAGATTTTGTTTCTCAGTGAACTTCATGCAAAGTGCAGGAAAAGAAAAATGCAGATTTCCCTTTGTGGTGTCCAGCTGAACAACCCTCTGAGGATGATCGACAGAATAGTTGGTCAGCTGATGGACGGACTGAAACAGATGAAGCTGCACCGCTGTGTCAACATCATCCTGGTGGGAGATCATGGTACAAACACGAACCAGCACAAACACACACTGCACATATAAGGTTGTATTCTCACTCAACAACTGAAACAACTTAAAGAGGAACTATGCAGGATTTTTACCTTAACTATGCTACATTTTTATCTTAATTAAACCGCTTCAGAGTAATTGTGATGGTTAGATAAATGACTTGTAACTTAAAACGAGGGAGAATGGAGGCTCTCTGTCTTCCACCTCGTCCATTTTTGGCTGAAAACCAACCTTGTAAGATCAGTTCTCGTCTGGCGGCACTGCGACACAAACACACCCTGTAACCCCTAATGTCTTGTTTATGATGGATAAGACTACACAAATATACACATCGTAACATTATATATGATAAATAATGTTATCCACCAATCTATTGATTGCTTTCTCACCAGCTTCATTGAAAACAAACGCACATGACCAGAGGATGGTTAGCAAAATAGAGGAAAAGCAGCTTGACTTTCATAGTTCCCCTTTAAGGCTGCCCTGTGGAGTTTTTACATATAAACCAATGTCTGTTACATTACAGCCACTGCCAAATGTACAAAACTCCACAGGGCAGCTTTAAAGAGAAGGGCTTGGCTTAAAGGTTCCTGTGTGTTCTCAGGTATGGAGGAGGCTCACTGTGACCGCACCGAGTATCTCAGCAACTACATGACCAGTGTTGATGACATCATCCTCATTCCAGGGTCCCTGGGTAGAATACGTTCTAGATACCCCAACAACCCTAAATGTGAGAGAGGTGTTGATATATGATAATATTTGATGTCATCAAGTCAGTCAATCCTCTTTTCTTATCTGTTTCATTTTCTGTTTTTGTTCTTGTTTAAGTTTTACTTTCCCTTTTCACCTTCTCCTGTGTTCACCTGTGGTTATTTAAGATAAATTTAGGACAGTAACATGCTTTAAATTCCTTAGATTTGTCAATGCAATTTTCTAAACAGACACTTGAAAAAGTTACTGGTAACCCTCTTCAGTGGCTGCCACTGGAACTGTGCTGAAGTTTTTCCATATGCTTTAGTGTTGTACTTTAGTAAGTTAATAGTTTATACTTCTACCTTCTATGACTTTTTTTTCAGATGACCCCAAAGCTGTTCTTGCAAATCTTACAGTAAGTATCGAGCTTAATGACAGATTAATTTTGTAAAATGCAATAACAGGGCTGTACTGTTGTAGAGGATCTTAGGTAGACATGTGATACTGGCTGGGCTTTTAATAGGACTGATGTTGTGTTTCAGTGTAAGAAAACGGACCAGCACTTTAAGCCGTACCTGAAGCAACACCTGCCCAAGAGACTGCACTATGCAAATAACCAACGTATTGAGGAGATTCACCTGCTGGTGGACAGGAAGTGGCACGTGGCCAGGTACAATAACATCACTACAACAAGAAGTGCAGTTACATAAAGGAGCTATTTCTAAGTTCTGCTATTACTACATAGCTAAAATTAGCATTAGTATGTGTTTAATGACATTACATTGTGTTTCAAATAGCCCTCCCACTGTGTCAGTATACTTTCAGATGGAGAGTGAACACTTGTTTGAATCAAATTAGACAATAATAAAATGTAAAGAATTGTAATAGGACATAACAAGCCGTAGGTTTTGTAAAAATAGGTAGACAAAATTTTAAATATATTCCCCATCTAATTAGTGCTACACCAAAATGTTTTCAGACACATTCCTCTTTTTATTCCTATTATAAAGATTAATTGTGGTTTAATTTTCACAGTGATATGTTTGGAAGAGATTGATTGAAGGTTTTGAGAAGATATACACTTTATCTATCAAGAATAAATCACATTGTCACAATCATTTCATTAGAAGAGGTAAAAAAAAATATTTTATTTCAACTTTATGGGCAATAGTGCATATGTAGACACAATTACATCACAGTCAGTCTCATTCTTTAATTAGAGGTAAAATGCAGTGTCATAACAAATGCAAAATATGCTTCATTTAGACG
>OMNW01010056.1:0-13857 GCA_900303245.1 Selene dorsalis | reverse complement strand
CGTCCCGAGTCCATGTTGGCTCCTTGTTCGCTCCATGCTGCCTCAATCTGAGTCACAGTCTCTACCCCTGTCTTTGCCCCTGCTCCCATGTCTGGCCCCCCTGCCCCGGATGCTGCTCCAGGACCAGAAGAAGAACTACAAAGCAGTGCAGTCCTGTGAGGAGGGGGGCTCTGGGGGGGCCTATCTTGAGCCGCTAGTGGCCCTGGCCCAGAACGGAGCCAACATGCACAACGTACTGGGGCCTGCATGCATCTTTCTACGCAAGGGCTTCGCTGAGAGCCGGCAGGCTGTACGTAAGTCCAGAAAATATCATGTGCATGCATGCCAAGAGAGAGATTAGCATACAATACAGTACACACAATAAGTGAAACCCATTGTGAATGTATGCAGCAGTCACCTCTTACTGTAATGTCACACTTAAAACATGAAAAGAAGCGTGGTGGAACAGAGAAGATGCTATATTGACAATATGACAACTTTAAATCTTTATAGTATGGGATCTTGTTGATAGCTAGAAGGTCGACTGCAAATGTGTATGTGTATGTGTATGTGTGTGTGTGTGTGTGCGTGCGTACGTATGTGCATTTATGCATGAAGCTGGATTACCCCTAAACATGGTGGACATTGCAACAGGAAAGAGGATTATTAAATCAGGGTTACGTCAACGGCATAAATGCTCCTCACCTCTTTATTTATCTCCAGCAGTGACAACACAGTCAGTCTCTTTATTAAAAGCAAACATGGTGAAATCTTTGGTGAACACGATTGTCGTTTGACTGACTGATGTAAGGACAAGCTCTTGGATGGTTGTTTTTAATGGGTAGAGTGGTTGAGATCGAGTCATTTTTAGTTCAGTGGACTGGCAAATAAGAGTTATTGTTTACTCTGCATCTTTCCATCGTCTCTGTATATCCATACTGGCAGAAATGCAAACCACATAGTTGTAAAAAGATTTCTATCTATTTTGGGGTACTGCAGAATGCCAAGGATCTGCATGTCTTCCTGCCATCACATCCCTTAGCAGGGGACCTCACTGATAAGCTCTTCCTCTCTGGCCGGAAGGAGACCTGCAGACTCTTGGCACACTGTGGCACATAGTTGTTTTTTTTTTTGTTTTTTTTAACAGCATCGTGTTGTGTAAGGAAAGCGGCATATTGGCATGATATTTAAAAAGAAAAGCCATGCTTGGATCCTAACTGTACACTGTGATCCTTCACAGGACCGAGAGCTGAGGCCAGAAGAAATGGATGGTATGTTACATTTAAGGACGATAAAAGAGTGCAAAAATAAAACTGTGATTTAATGAAGTTATCTAATTTTAACATCTACCTTGTATTCATACCTCATCTCTCCTGCTCACAGAGCTGCGTGAGGCCTTCAAGGAGTTTGACAAAGACAAAGATGGGTTTATTGGCTGTAAAGACCTGGGGAACTGCATGAGGACTATGGGCTACATGCCAACAGAGATGGAGCTAATAGAGCTGAGCCAGCAGATCAACATGAACTGTAAGTGAAACTATGTGTGCCTGTACAGTATATGAATTATTTGCACGTTTAAAGCCATGAGTGCCACAATTTAACGGACAGTACGGATAAAATTTTGTCCCCCTTTTCATGTCTCTAAACAACGGCTTCCTGTTTCCCCTCTGTCCAACAGTGGGAGGACATGTTGATTTTGAGGACTTTGTAGAACTCATGGGGCCCAAACTTCTGGCTGAAACTGCGGACATGATCGGGGTGAAAGAGCTACGGGATGCGTTCAAGGAGGTGAGGAGCGACATGAGGGAAAGAGTTATAAAATATTAAAAACATTTCCAAGCAGGTTCAAAGGAAGTTCAATGATGAATTCATGTGGCTGACTATGTGGTGACTTAACCTGGCAGTTTTCACTTTATTTTCAGGTTTATCTTTATGGACTATGTAACATTAATATCAGATTTATGATATATGAAAAAAAAAAGGAAAAGACAGTTTCGATTATTGAAAATTTTGACTACATTCTAACTGTAGCTCTTCTGTCATGGTAATTTGTCTCCATTTTTCTTGATTTCAGTTTGACACGAATGGAGACGGTCAGATCAGTACAGCCGAACTTCGAGAAGCTATGAAAAAGCTTTTAGGACAACAGGTACAGAGCTGCTGTGAGAGTATGCCCTCCTCTCTGAAGCCCTCTATCAGTCACTGTGTCTGTCTGAATCTAGTCTTTCCATTTCAAATAAATCTCATCCTGAGTTAAATTCACACTTTGATTCCTCACAATCTCACCACCTCAGGTTGGACATCGAGATCTGGAGGACATCCTACGAGACATAGACCTCAACGGAGATGGACATGTAGACTTTGAAGGTAAAGGATGATATGCGACACATACACAAGAACACATTTTACTTTCTACCACTTCCTCTCCTTTTCCACACACACGTTTCAAATCCCAGCAAGGTGTCTGGCTGATATCCCAACACCATGCTGATAGTGAGGTGAGGGGATGAAGGCAGTAAGGTCTGTCTGTCAGATTATCTCCATACCAAGGGATTATGTCACCTCATAGATTACCCACAGAGGAAAAGATGCACGCAGCCTGTTGGGGATGGAAATATCAGAAAGTGTTGCCGTCCTCAGTGCTAAAACTATTCTTACTTTTAGTTTTACATTCCCTCTGTGTTTCATCAGTAATGATGTCTAAGCAACATTTGATCAAGCAAGATCAACAAAGAAAGAGTACCTGCAGAACACGGTTAACATTTAGAGGAAATGTATTTTGCACAGCCTCAAATTTTTGACTATAGATTCAAACCAAAGTAGGTCAGTGCACCACTATATGTGAAACAATCTGTCCTTTTCTTTTATCGTCAGAATTTGTGCGGATGATGTCGCGATGAGTTTGTCACACAGAGCCGAGACGTTGAAACAGAAACGTGGATTCTCTGCTGTTATGGGAGCAATAGGAAGATAGAGACCGGCGCAAGAATACTGATGGATCTTGAACTTGTGAACTGTCAGAGAACAAAAAACATATCAACCCTGCCCTGAAACTGCCACGCTGAAGCACAAAGGCTGACCACTACAGTCAGGAGCAACACTGTTGATTATATGCTGCTGCTGTTCCTTAGAGCACAAAAAAACCAACAGCTGCATTTATGACTTTTACAAAGTATATTTTAAAAAGCATATTTTTCCTTTAGTAACGACATTTCTAATGCTGATGTGGCTGTTGACCCAGATGTTTGAGCCATTTTGCTCAGACACTTTCCTACTGTTGTTAATTATAGTAGCAATTAAGAAAGACACATTTTCAACCACAGCAGTACGCCAGCAAACACCCCACAAATACAACACATTCCTTTATAATGCTGAGAAGCACAAATACAATACTGCAATATGGAAATATTTCATGTGATCCTGTCAACGCTGTGTTTGTGTTGTGCATACAGTACTGTTATTCCTCTCCACCCTAAAGATTTCCCCTAAGACTATTGTCCAACCCTGGTTAAGGCAAGCCAGTATCTGTTTTGTAATTATGTGTAATGTAGCACTGATGCTGTTCTTCTGACATTAATAATTATGTCTATCTTACTGTGATATATATATATACACATTTGTAATTTTCAGTGTGCATAAGATGAACAGACTCCTTTAAATGCAACATTTCTTGAGGCTAGGTACAGTGGGTTGCTAATCTTGACTACTGTGATTGGCCATGTTAACTACAGTATGTTTTACTAATTCTGCATGAATACTCACAACACACTGAACGCTTTTTGTTGAGTTTGACAGATCATCTACACCTTAATCATAGTGGCAGATGATCAACAGAGTGTTAAACTACAGATGAATTGCTTTAACTATTATCAACGAGCTCTGTTAATTTGTACTTGTCTATTTGGGGTTTTGTGAGTCTACTGAATCCTGAAGTGATTTTCACTTTGAACTGAATACCTCAAAAATCAATCAAACAATAAACCTCATCCATGATTAGCCCCTAGCATAATATCTATTACCAGTTCTTTGTCCCATTTTACCTTCTTTATCAATATTTGTAAAGAAGTGGTACCAGCTTCTTTATGAAAAAAGCCAAAGAAAGTTTATAAAAATATGATTTGAGTCTCAGTGTGGTAAGTGCAGTATGTTTTTAGAAATATGCTTCATTGGATTACATTTTCAAAATAGCTGCTGGAAATGCCCTTTGATTCCTGGGGCAGCTAAATTAATATTTTTCATGAATGGACATGGGAGTATATGCATGCTCGGGTTAAGATATTCTTCTGAAGGGAAATCTTACTTTGTGATTTTATTTGTCTTAACTGTGTGAAACTATGCATGCTAGAAAACAACTGCAATTTGTAGCAGAACATATAAAAAATAAAGGTTTTTATTGGAGACAATAGTGTGTGTTTGGGTGTGTGTGCCTTCTTGTATTAACAATGTGATGGCGACATTAATCTACATTAATAGGGACTTCTACAGCATAACTTAATACGGTGACGTCAACAAAACATCATATGTCAACAACGTTACGTTAAGTTGGAAATTGGATGCTATACAGCCAGAAAAATAACAAAGGTTTAACCCACACACAGAAACTTTGCACCAAAGAGACGAAAACAAAGTGAAGCTTCTGTGAAAGAAACCGGATTAATGAAGAAAATCAGGCTCTTCAAATCCAGCATAGACAAAAGCATCATCATCAAACATTTCAGAGTTGTTTAGCGAAATGAAAAAAATTTGTTGAAATGTGAAGTGAGTCTGTTACATATTAAAATGGAGACAGATATGATTTTAACATTTGGAAAAAAGAACCTGTTGAAGTAGCATGCTGGCAAGTCTCCTGTAAACAGACAGGCCTTTCTCTGCCGATCACATTTTCTCACCAAGAGCCAAATTACCTTTTAACTGAAAGAGGACAAATAAATGACTCAGTATGAATGAAATGTTCATATTGTGAAGAATAAAGTGTGTGAAAGAATGGATGAACTTTCAGACAAAGTGGCCCAATAGTGCAGGTCCATCAGCATCTTAGCCCAAAATAAACACTTCATCTGCCGCATCTGCAAAGCTACTACAACCGCCCCCCCCCTTCACCTCCTCAACCACCAAGGTATCAGAGAGTCCAGCGAAAGCAGCCACCAAACATACACCAGCCAGCACAACGAATAAAGTCAGGAGATCAGCAAAAACAATCCAGACACACACATTAGCACATGCTAACACGGCGATGCTAGCAGCAAACCAGCTAACATAGCAACCTTTAGAGAAGAAATAAATGAAGCAGTTTAGCCAAAGTTATCAAGCACTGTTCAGATGGTCAGACAGACATATAAGTTATGTAGCCGTCAAGTTACTTACTCATGGACGAGGTATTAGCTAGCCACGGTTAGTCCACTGTACTGTGGGGTTGTGCGGTCTTTCTTTATGCAGCACGCAGTGGACAGGTGCGTTCACCTGCACACAGCAGGGTGCCATCTCCATAACGCACGGTGTCCGGCGCGCGGAGGGCCGACGTTTTATCACAGGCGGTGGCTGGTCGCTAGCACTAACGTCCCATAATAAAGAGCAAAATACAACACCACTTTATTTGAAGAAACAAACAATTATTAATTTGCATGGGTACAACAGTAACTTAATTTTGAACGAACCATACAATGGTGCTAGAATATTTTAATCGGTAAGTTAGTTGTGCATCTAATTTTAATAAGTCAACAAAATATATTTGTTGATAAATAAAGGTACAAAATAATGTATGATAAAGATTCTTGCAAGAACAAAATAAAAGTAAACACTAATGTACAACCTAATATAATGACACGGAGCAGTATGATGTCCTGCCCACAGGGCAGTGACAGAAGTCCTCATTGGACACCTGTTGCCATGAGAACTCTCCGCTGTCTCTCTGCGTCGCTGCTAAAACCTCAGTCAAACCCGACAGTGTGTCCATGGATCTGTCCTCCGGCCTTCACTGTCCAGATGGAAAACCACCTCACCGTCTGTCACCTCAATCCTCCACCGACACAGGATTACTGTTAATTGCGTCAAATCCGGAGGAAGGTAGGAGCTGTTAGCTTTTGTGGCTAACACACAGTTAGCCGCTAGCTGGGGATCAAAGTGGGTGTCCTCCTGTTAAAGTTAGCATGGCATCAAGCAAACTTGTCAACACGTCCTAATAACACTCAACACGTCCGTGAAGGTTTTACTTCTGAAGAGAAGAGGCGTGAGAGATGAAGGTGTCCCGGTACAGGATGCTCATTCAGGTGATGTAGCACAACAATAACTGGCAACGTCATATAATAACATTTCGCTAAAACGTTGTTTGTAGATAACAATGAATCTGCACAGTGGCCTCTCACTGTTACTCAATCAACTCTGAGAGACGTTTGAATTATAAGATAAGATAATAGCAGAGAAATAGCATTGTTTTTGACAGTTTGTATAAAAATTCTTCCAGGTCTTAAACAGTAAGGCAGTTGCTGTCAACTTATTATTGAAAGCAGCAGACATGGCAGAAATCAAGTCAAATCAGACAGTTTGAACAAGTCTCCGATCAGTAATACTAAAGTGAGGGGCACCAAGGATGTACAGTTTGAAAGTGAAGGCCACTACTAGTAGCACATAATCTTATAGTGATCTGAAAACCATATTGGCCAAAATAATCAGAGGCGGTCACAATTTAGTACAAGTGCCATGAAAGGGAGCATAAGGATTATTAAGGATTATGACTGATGTTGACATTTTGTGCTCTCCTTGTCCAACACAGACGATGATCATCTCCTGATCCACATGTCTCCGTCGTCTGCCACAGAGTCCTCAGGTCTGTTTGAAGACTCCCTGTCACAGTGCGGTGTGCACTCACATTCTCTGTGTAGCATGACTTGGTTTACGCTTCCTGTTGACAACCTGCTGTACAGGTGTCTCGGCATCTCCATCACTGTGTGGTTCACCCTGCTGTTTGTCTTCATAATTGTGCCAGCTGTGCTTGGAGTCTCTTTTGGTGTGCGCAGGCTATATATGAGGACACTTCTCAAGATCTTTGAGGTGAGTGTGGGGTGTCTCTGTAATGTCAAACATCAGTAGAAGATTCTGAAATTCACAGTATTTTTATCTGCATATTATTGAACCAAGGTTTTACCCCATTGAGAAGGTCTTTTATTGATTGATTATACATCATACAACACATTGGGTCAGATATCTTTCACTATCTCTAGATTTCTAGGGCAATATATTATTTCCCTTAGACTTGTTTGTGAATTAGGAATAACATTTTTTTTGAAGTGTTTATCTCACTTACTGGATTAAAAAAACCCTGGGACCCCTGGGAAGTCCCAACTCAGAGAGACAGTTAAAAGCACAGAACATGCTTGCATCTGTTACCTCAGGGACTTAAGCTTTGGGACAGACCCCTGGGAAGAACAGGCTTTTAGCCGTGGGACTACCATCTGAGGTGGTAGATACTGCAGGGAGCTCTGACTCCTGGGAAGGATTTTTTTTAAGAGATTATTTCTGTGGCATTTGCAAAATGTTTTCACACTTTCCCAATGGTTATAGGAGAGTTGAAGGCAGTTGTCATAATCCAGTTGTTTTGCCCTTTGAATTGATAGTCAGGGATCAGGATAAAGCCCTGTTTGAGCCTCTGGAGCTGGTCAGTCCGAAGTGGCTGTCGGTGCTGTTTATGTTTGGCGGGCACACCAAGTGATGGTTCTTTAAACGTCCTCTCTCCACCTTTAGGTGGCACAAAGCTCTGATCCATCAAAACTGTGACCTATTTATGCTTGAGTAAGTCAGAAAAAGGATAGAGGGTTCAAAGTGCTGAATGTCTCTGTAATTTCTCTGTGTAGTTTTCTCAGCTGCAAGCTTCTCAGAAAAACATGTTTTCCCAACCCTCTCTTCTAAAGAGCTGTAGTCTCTATGGATCATGGTGCCTAATTTTATCACTTTGATCTTATCTATTGTGCCCATATCTCTTATAACCATTAACCTTGATTGTAATTTGGGGGGAAATTATCTTTGTTCCTGCTCGCACAACTTCCTATTTGCTGGTCAGTGGTAGTATATCAGTGTATAAATCTATAATTCTTTCTCTTATGTTGCCATGCGTTAAACATGACTGTAAACATAGAAACTAACACTGAATTATTTAAATCCTCTAATCTAATCGAGTGGTCTTGATGTTTTTTTCCCCTGAAGTGGGCGATGCTACGAATGGAGATGGGAGCAAGGGAAAAGAACCAGGAACTTTATAAACCATATAGCAGTGGTAATAATATTATGAGCCATAAATTCCTATTGTACATGTAAAATGTCTACAATTTTATCTAAATGCACATCTTTCTTTCTTCTCATTCTCATTAAAGGTATCATAGCCAAAGAACCTCCATCTTCTTTGCAACAGGAGATCCAGGAGCTCCGTGGTTCAGCCAGCTGTCTACGCTCGGAGCCGGAGTTTGAGATGGCCGACATCTTCTACTTCTGCCGCAGAGGCGTGGAGAGCATCATGGACGACGAGGTGACTAAGCGCTTTTCAGCCCAGGAACTGGAGAGCTGGAACTTGCTGACTCGGAGCAATTACAACTTCCGGCACATAAGTCTGAGGCTCACCGTCCTGTGGGGTCTGGGGGTCCTCATCCGGTATGGAGTCCTGCTGCCGCTTAGGTCAGAGCAGCACACAGGCAGGTTCATCTCAGAGTACAATGGCTGTGAATGCACTGCTGCAGTCTGTCGTCAGCTGTTTGTTCTCTTTCCTGCAGGGTTACTCTGGCAGTCACTGGAATAGGTTTGCTCCTAGTCCTGACTACCTTGGTGGGCTTTTTACCAAATAGAGAGTAAGTTCCACCCAGTTCACGTAATAGTTCAAAGCATGCACGTAAAGTTGGGACTCTTAAATGCAACATTACCTGCGCAATCATGTAGACGGCACCAGAAGCATTTTAGCCAGTCCTTGAAGTGTGCATCAGTGCAGAAGGGACTGCAGTGATGGTGGTGGCACTACTGGCAAAACTTTTTTAAATTCACTAATGCTGTGTCTTCAGGTTACGGTGCTACCTGGGTGAGAAGGTCCATCTGATGTGTTACCGCATCTGTGTAAGAGCTCTCACAGCAATCATCACCTATCATAACAGGTACGAGATTTAATAATAAGCAACATCAGCTCTCAAAATGTAATTTAGCGTTTAATTTATTGTACATTTATCAGCATTTAATTATGATGACTTTCACACATATGGGGCATCATGTTTTTTGATGGGAGGGCAACTTTGTGTAAATGTCTCCTCTTCAAACAATAGAATAAAAACTTACAGAATTCAAAATTTGATCCATTTATTTATTTTCCTACATATAATGATCTTGTTTTTCTATGACTTGGTTGTGTGGAAGTTGTGTATCTATGTCTAAATGTGTTAATTTGCAGGGAGAACAAACCACAGAATGGCGGGATCTGTGTGGCCAATCATACAACACCAATTGATGTCATCATCCTGGCCAACGATGGCTGCTACTCTATGGTACAGAAGTTTGTGTCTCTCTATGTACTGTGTTTATGTCAGCCTGTGTATGTTCAGTCTTCATAAAGCTGAAAGTTTTTGAAAAACTGCCCAGCTTTTATTGTATTACAGTTGTATACAGATGTTATTTTTGAGCTGAGCTTAAGTTGTTTTCTCTCAGGTTGGTCAGGTGCATGGAGGGTTGATGGGAATGGTCCAGAGAGCCATGGTCAAGTCTTCTCCTCACATCTGGTTTGAAAGATCAGAAGTCAAAGACAGACATCTAGTGGCCAAAAGGTAACACTGCACTGTCTGAGCTCCTGTTGCATCAATCAGTAGCACTGCTGAGCAGCCAATAATCATCTTCATAGTATTCATTAGGATAAGTAATAAGGTTGATGGTAACCAGTGTGTTTCAAGGAGGATCATATTGTTCTGTGGTTGTGTCATTCACCTCTGTATATCTTGTAATGATGAGGTGAAGTTTGCTCAATGAGGTTCATGATTAAAAGTATTATCACAAAGATAAAGTTTAGTCATCATCAATAAATTTTATGGTGACACAGTGTCATACATACACACCAGACGTGCTACTGACTTGTGCTAAATATACACATGTTGCACAGAAATTATAGCAATACCATATATGGTGCATGGTGTGAAGTGACAAGTAATCCAATAATGTTCTACTAAGATAAAGAGTATGGCCATTAAGCAATTGTACCAACTGTACTAACCAAGCCTTGTTTTAAAGAAAATTTAAAATACAGTATTCTTTATTTTTACACAGTATTCATGACACTTTATTCTCCTTTCTACAGTATAGAAATAGCTACAGTTTTGTAAAATATTTCAGTGGGTGTATCTGCTCTGTCGTTTCAGGCTTGGTGATCATGTTGCAGACAAAACCAAACAGCCGATTCTTATCTTTCCTGAGGGTGTGTATCTCAATGTTGCAGAGTTAAAACAACACTCTTTTGTACAGTGTTGCTAAAGATTGTCACACTGTGTCATCATCAGGCACTTGCATCAATAACACATCAGTGATGATGTTCAAAAAGGGCAGCTTTGAGATCGGCTGCACTGTCTATCCAGTCGCCATTAAGGTAGGAACCTTTCCCTTCTTTCGAATCATTTTACTTTCACCTACAGACCTTGACCTCTTATGACCTTTATTTCCACCTTCCAGTATGACCCTCGGTTCGGAGATGCTTTCTGGAACAGCAGCAAGTTTGGCATGGTGAATTATCTGTTGAGGATGATGAGCAGCTGGGCCATTGTGTGCAGTGTTTGGTATCTACCACCTATGAACAGAGAGGTGAGACTACGTCACAATAAAATCACAGATAGAGCTTTTTGAGCTGTTTTTTATTCTATCTACTGGATGACTGTCTCCAGCTTTTCTCAGCCTGTCTTTTGTTTTTATTGTCCTTGTCCAGGAAGGAGAGGATGCGGTGCAGTTTGCCAACAGAGTGAAAGCGGCCATAGCAGCACAGGGAGGCTTAGTGGATCTCATCTGGTGAGTCATTGTTGTATTTAAATGTCATAATATATCAGTCAAATTATAGGTGCTAATGGTTGTTAAAAACGGGAAGGTTGCCAGTGGCATGAAACAGACGCTGATTCACCAAACACATTGTTAATAGCCTTTCAGCTTTGACAGGAATTGTGCATTATTACACCCTGAAGCTAATTCAGGAAGGCAACCAAGGTTATTCCCCTCAGGGTATTTGGAAAAGGTAACTAATAACACAGCATGTAGTGTGTGATTTCATTTTCTGTTCTGTTTTTTTTTTCTTTTCGTGTGTGTTCTCAGGGATGGAGGGCTGAAACGTGCAAAAGTGAAAGATGCTTTTAAAGAAGAGCAGCAGAAACTCTACAGCAAAGTTCTGGTGGGTGAACAGGACCAGGAGGAGCAGGAGGACCAGAGCGACGACACACACCCAGAGGACAAAAACAGCTGAGAATGAAGCTAAAGACAACAAGGACACAATGAATGTATGACATATTTTCATTGTACGTGATCAAAACATTTATTTTTACCAGGCTCTCAACCAAAGAAAAATATTTTGTAGTGTGTTTTTGTTTTGATATTTATGTTTTAATTATATTTATTTAATGTGGTGTATGTTGTGAGATTATGATTAAACCATTTGGACTTTTTGTGATTGATGAAAACCTCAGTCATTATTTAAGGTAATCCCAGTAGAGGCACAGCTATTCAGAAAGCTGCAGCTATTTAAAGCAACTAGTACTACAGGACAGTTATTACGTCACTAGTCACAGACAGACTCTCTGGCAGTGCCAACACCTGTGCGTCACTTTTCTAAGTGTCTCAAGGATCTATATGTGTCTTTACTGGCATCATGAACCAGAGATGGAGAGATCAGACACCTTTGGACTTTCTACTTCATGTAAGACGGAAAAGTGGAGGGTTTCACTTTATATTTTATATTTTTAGAGACTTTCAGGTTCAAGGTGTTGCAAAGTAACTTCACCAGAAATCATGCTTCTTATATGTTCCCTTTTTAAACAGCAGGAGTCAGTGTTCAGACATCGACCACCTTGCATATTTTGACAGGAGACCATCTAACTCATCAGTAAAACATGCAAATCAATGTGTGGACTGATTCAGACGGCTGTTATAAAAAAATAAAATATAAATGAACATACATATTGAACAGAGAAGGAATCAATTCTGGAGAAGTTGCCAGTCCATTATAGGACTAAAGCAGACACAAACAAACACACTCTAAAGTAGTTTTGAGTCCCTCAGTCCATTTGATCTGCAAGTCGAGGGAAACGGATACAGACAGTGGAGCTGCAGCCTGATTAACATTCAAACTGGAGCTGCATGTGAAACTGAATCCATCCATATGAACCCTATCAGCTGTCAGAGGCCCGTCAGGTATCCCATCCTCTCTCCACGTCACAGAGGATTATCAGAGCAGAGAGGTCTTGTGCTTCCAGACAGCACTGTGACTACTGGTTCACTGAGCATGAGCATTGTGTAGAAACACTACAGCTCACGTCATCAGGCCTATAAAAATATATCAGGGAGGTTCCCAAATCAATCAACCAATCAATCCGTTTTGTCCCTTGCTGATGCTGATGCAGTGCGGCAGGTACGTGTCAGCAGGGATCAGGTGTGACCTGTTAGTTCCAGTAAGTGATTGTTGTGGTGTGGATGAGCACACAGGTTACAGTCATGTAACCTGTTAATCTGTGGGCGTGTTTTGTCTTAACCAAGGCCCTCTGTCGGTGTAACCACGCCCAATCAGCTGTTTCCTCAACTTCAGCCGAGCCCACGGGAAAACTTTTTCCTCTTCTCATACCAGTGCGCACATGGTAGACACCACCGCGTCTGGTTTGTTGGGCTGATTTTTTTTTTTTTTTTTAATACCGCCAATAATCCTGCGGAAAGTGCTGTCAGCATGTCCTTGGCGGATCAGCAGTGGTGTCCCACAAGCGTCCAGGTAACGGTGCTCCAAGCCCGAGGCCTGAGGACAAAGGGGAAAAACGGCACCAACGATGCGTACGCGGTTATGCAAGTGGGCAAAGAGAAGTACCAGACCTCGGTGGTAGAGAAGAGCGTGGCTCCGGTGTGGAAGGAGGAGGCCTCTTTCGACCTGCCGCCGCTGCACCTCGCCGGTGGAGGAGGTGGAGGAGGTGGAGGTGGAGGAGAGCGGGGCACGTTGCGCGTCCACGTCCTGCACCGGGCTCTGGTGGGTCCAGACAAACAGCTGGGGCAGGCTGTCATCAACCTGCTGCAGCTCAGTGAGGACAAAACCCGCAACAAGACCGAGTAAGTGAACGCAGCACGGAGTAAACTGCAGTTCCACAGACTGCAAAACTACTCATGATGCAAACAGGTCCATTTCATGATAACCTGTTACTGGAATATAATAATGGATGCTTATGTTGTAGCAGGTAAAGGTGAGCCTATAGTCACTCCATGCAGTGGTGGGAAGCTTGTGGATCAGAAAGCATTGAGAGCTTGTTCAACCTGAGGTGTAAAAACCAAATGACATCCAGTCTACTATCACAGAAGACTTAGAAAATCAAGTATGGCTCAGTATGGCTTTCAGCTTCCTGTAAAATGTGTTAATCATGGGAGGTGTAGAACAGACTGACTAACTGCGATTGTCATCTGCACCACAGGGAAACAACTGGTTGCTGGCTCTGTCAGTCACACAAGGCTTTATGGTGTTGTAGGACAAAACCATAATCCTTATTAAATCCCTAATAATTACTAATCGCTTTTTTTCCCTTTGGTTTAATGCAAAAATTCTGCAGCATCTGTGATAACACCGTGTTAGGGTCACAATATGAAATTGATTTGTTTAATTTTAAAGCCTTCTTAGAACCAACTGTGATTTCCCTCATA
>OMNW01010054.1:0-14721 GCA_900303245.1 Selene dorsalis | reverse complement strand
CATGACATGGCCTTTGGATCCATACCAGGGACTCATTAACTGAATGCATTTCATAGATAAATTAGCAAATAAGGAAAATCAACCATCAGTATCATATGTTTAGTTTGAAATATGGATAATTAACAACTCAAAGCCCCAGTTCTCTGGATTAACATGTTAAATGGTAGTTTAGAAATCAAGAATGAGACCAAAACTGTCTAGCTACACACTAATCCAAAATGGCGCCCATGAAAAAGTCCTCACTTCACTAGTCGTTTGTTTTAATGCTGATTGTTTCACTTTGTTTCTTAAAGAATCTGAGGTGGGACATTGAATCAGGGTCATCTAGTAGGGGAAAGTTGCAAGTACTTCTCTCTAAGTGTAACAGAAAGGGTGGTCCTCACTTCATCTGCACACTTATCTGGAGCTCACTATGATGCCCATACAGGAATGTGTGTGTGTGTGTGTGTTTTAGGGACTTATTTGCTGGTACAGGGTTTGGATGTTCAGTCCACCCCCTGGTTTCTTGTTCATCTCCAGTTGTAAAACATCTCAGGCCTAAATATTTGATTATAGACTGCACCACTCTACTCTTAGAATATGTCAGTTCAATTCTGTTGCCCTACTTATTTATTCTGTACTATCCAGGTGCTGTTCATCCAATTAAAGCAGGCCCTGCTGGAGTCCCTCAGGAGAGCACTGATTGGCTGGAGATGCTGTGGACATTTGCTGCCAGTTTGGTGGCTCCTGAGGATGAGGAGGAAGGTATTCACCAGCTAACTGAAACCCTGACATGTAAGAACACATCATCTCACACTAATCAGTCATCTAATGATGAGACTTATATCTCGAATAAGATGCTTATACCTCATGGATGGCTTACTGAATGCCCTGCTGTCTCATAATCCATCCATGTTTTGCCTACCTAAACATCTTGTTCAGGACATGACATTTCCATGTACCAAATCATGAAATGAAAATCATGAAAATGATTCTAGATGGACTAAATATCAACAAATGTGGTGCAAATGCATTAAAAAATTAAAAAATACGTGATGTGTCATGTATTTTCCAAAACCAGATGTTTTAACCACAGGTGCTCATTATGATAACACAGGCTGTGCAGATGTTAGTAATGATGGAGCTGTCAGAATGTAATCTCTCACTAACTAACTGAGTTATAATGAATATCATGCCTTTTAAAGGCATGATATTCATTATAACTCAGTTAGAGTTAGAAAGTCATGGGAATTGATTAGGCAGAAAATAAACTTGCCATCTTCTTTATCCAATTATCAAAACAATTCATCCATTCAGAGTACAGTTAATTAACTGTAATTAAAAACATGAACTCGAGAACTTGTGTATTTCGCAGCTCAGGGAGTTGCAGAGAGATGTGTTAGTCAGCGTTATTGCATCAGGATTGAGAGAAGCAGCTCCAGTTCAAGGCCATAACAACAGCAGACAGAGAGAAAGATAAGAAGAAAATCCTTCCTGCAAACAGGCAGCATCATATTCAGTGATGACTGGGTTTGGCCTGTTGGCCTTCACATTAGACAGTATGTCTTATGTAAGTGAAGAGCATGTTTTCTCTAGTAGTTGGAAACAGTAGTTTACATATTTATCATCCCCCTCACCTACTATCAGTGTTGGACATAAACAAAGTACTTTTATTTGACTACAAAGGCCTACATTTTTCAACCATATGTGAGTAACTTGAGTTTTATTTTCTTTGGAAACTTTCAATTTATTTACTCCACCACATGTCTTTGAAGTCTTTGTTACTTTGAAACATTTTAGTGGGATAACATTTCTTTTACTTTGAAAATGCCTTTTAGGCCCCCATTACAGCAGGGAAAAAACACCGTCACATCCTCTGTGTGCTCCTCTGTTGAGTTGTTTCCTGTTTTATTTTGTAGTTCAGTGTCCTGTCTTCCTGTGTGCTCCCTGATTACCTCATGTGTCGCACCTGTGTTTGACTGCACCAACTGTGTCTCGGTTCCTTGTGTACTTAACCTCAGTGTTCTCCCTTTGCTACATTAGATAAAGATGAGGCTGATGATTCTGCACCAGAACACCAATTAAAACCATTTTTTTTTATACATGTTCAAAACATCAAGTTGTTTTAATGAGCCATTAGGTTCTGTAAAAACACTGGCATTAAATTGTAAATGTAAATATCTAAGAAAATTTAAGATCAAGTACTCTAGCACTTTAACTCAAGTTAGAATTTGACAGAACAACTGTTTCTTGTGCTGGAAGAGTTTCAGAAGTCATGGAGCTGTGGACTTTGTCTTTGTCTTCCTCTACCTAATATTTATACCTGCTCTAACTGTGATTGATGAACTGCTGGGACTGATGAATGTCTAATTATCTCCTCTTTCATTCAGCTTTCCACTCTGAGGAGCTCTAAAAGACAAGATTGTGGAGAGAAGGCAGAGAGAGAGAAAAATGAAGAGCTGGAGAGAGGACAAGACAGAGAGAGGGGACGAGTGTGTCCGATGAAGAGAGAAGACAGATAAAAGAGCACAATAATGTACAGTATCATGGCAATATTTCTTTCTGTCTGTTGTTAACTGGAATTTGATTAATAAAAACTGCTAATTTGGTCACTCAAAACATCAGTAATCCGTGTTTTTTTGTTTCTGGGTTTGGTTTAATCATCTGTCCAAAAATGATCAATGATGACCAGACCTGGAAGTTGACAACAGCCAAGTTCTGATGTGAAAGCAACAACTTGCCAGGAAGGAAGGGGTGAACAGTTCCCATGATCAGAATGGATGACTTTAACACTGAGCTTTAACATTAGAAGTATATGAAAGTGGACAACAGAGAGAAAACACTAGTTCAATTTGAGATAAGACTGTAAAACCTGCAGTAATAATAAGGAATAAAAACGTGAAAAAATAAGAGAAACACCTGGGAAGCCTGAATGTTAGATCACCAGCAAGATAGTATGAAGGCCTCATACAGCCTCACGCCAGTGAATAATATAAAACACAATCAGGAATAATGAATAGAAATGATTATTGGAAGGGTTTGCATCCTGAAATACATCTGATCCTTCAGATGGAGCAAGAACTTAAAAAAACTGAAGACCACAGTTATTTTCCATTTGTATTCCTACTGACGGGGCAAAAAGCAAGGAGACACACACTGGGATGGTTGCCAGTCAATTGCAGGGCCAGCACACAGTCAAACACTTTCACAACAATAGACAATTTAGATTTTCCACTTCACATAACATGAGTGTGTGTTTGGACTGTGGAACATCCCAAACAGCCAGAGAGACGACATGCAGCCTCACACAGGAGCTGTGATCACCAAGCCCACCCACCCAGCCTGAGATCATTCACTTCATAAAAAAAAATGCATCAATTATATGTTGTATGATATATGTAAAAAAAGAATATATATATATATATATGCCTTTAATTCAAAGGCAGTGCATTATTACCTCTGTCACTGTAACTGGATCATTGATATTGATGCATTACTAAGATGTATATCACTGCTGAGGTTGGTGGAGCTGCAGCGGGTTCTATTCATGTGTTTCGTGTGTAAAATCCTCATCTGAAAATTTTAAAAAGGGAAGCAAACGCATGTAGAGTAGTGAAAGTGACAGTTTAGAGTATAAAGGGAGTAGAGTAGTAGTAGAGTAGTGTCTTATTCTGCGGCACAAAATTTGCATGAAAACACGTCTGGCACATGTTACATCAAGTCTTCTGTGTGCAAAGCTAAATCCCATGAGTGCATCTTTTCAAGTCTGGGCTCATACTAATGAAGGCACAGCACCACATCTAGCAAGAGTAGTGACACAGCCAACCTGACTCAGCTCAGCCTGCCAGCTCTTCCACCAAACATCAGCAGAGTTGTCATTTAATGTCAATAATCATATGCAGGGGCTTCAGACAAGAAAACTCCTTTTTCTTGAAAGTGTTTTGACTTCGGCCTAAAAAACAAATACAAAAGCACCAGCAACAGACAGAGAGAAGACTTGCACATTTCGGTAAGTGGTTAAAGCATAACCATAACCACCGTTTACTTCTTGAATTGTTGTTTTGAATTTTTGATCCTAGTGCTTGAGTGCCTGAGCACATATTTTTAAGCTAAACAGCAGTATTTTCGTCTTCTTACGATGGTGAATTGAGGGGAGCGATAACAGCTGTGAGTTGTTTGGTGACCATTGTAAAAGTCAGATGTAAGCGTTTGATCCCTGACATCCATGTTGTTTTCTAGACAAATATATCTGCTTCTGCCTCCTCCTTCCTGATTATAGTCATTGTTGTCTGCAGCCTTTAATAGATGCATTTGTATAATTTACCAAATGTAAAGAGGGTACATTAGATTTTAATTAAAAATGAGCCAGCTTGTGACCGGCATTGTGGGACTGTGTTGTTGCTGGTGTAATTAAATTAACATGAAATTAAAATGAAATCATAACTTTATTACAGCACTAATGGATTTTAACCACATTGAACATATCAGTGTGGCAGAAAATCTCTGACTGTACTGGGAGTTGATGCAGTAAATTATGCTGTATTACACACCCTCATCTACTCACAACCTGCTCATCAAGAGATTTTAATTGAGACCATCAGGCAATTTCTCCTATTACTGGAGATGTCTCCTGACATGATAAAAGACAAAAGAGAAAGAAAGACATTAACATCAAATCATGAAATGCATGTAATTCTTAAAACAGATGGATATACAATACCTCTCATATGAGGATAAGAATCACTCATGTGAGATTCATTTCAGATGTTAATGAAAAGGAGGCCTTTGAAATGACCAGCAAGTGCCCAAACATTTCACTTCATCTGGAAAAGTTCTGTTTCCAGATGCACATGTCATGTCTGCAGAGGAGCTCAAGCTTTTTTTTCTTCTTCTCACTGATTCACAGATTCAAAGTCCTTTAGTTGCCATTTCAGGGGTGGCCCTGCCTTTGAAGAAATGTTGTCATTATAATATTTTTTAGGTGACCTGAGCTGTTCTCCCAACAAATAAATGCAACCCTAGCCAGCACAAATAATAGAAGACCACATTAGCTACATATAAATATAACCGTGGTAGGGATTGTGTAGCTGACCCCATCTCAGTGTGTCACTGTTACTCTGTGGTTTTTGTGTTAAATAACTGATAGTGAAGAAAAAAAAGGCCGGATGCTGTGGTCATGTATAGAGAAGGCTCCTGTGTTGACCACGTGCTGGGGGAAATCCTGTATTGGCCAGGACATGCAGAATTATAAGTCACCTGACCTGGAAATGACTGCTGCCACCCTCCTGTGCAGCGGTGTCTCTCTACAGTTATGTATCAGTTATAATACATGTTTGTTAGTTTTTTGCTCAGTATTTCAGCAGAGCATTTAACCTCTAGAAAAATTTTCAAATAATATGCTGAATGTTAGAGGTTTTGTGCAGTGGATTGCGACAAGAATCTTTCCATTTACCGAACAAGGAAGCAGAAGATCGTCCTCCTTTGTTGTGGTTTTCATTGCTGATATGAAAATGTAAATGGTATTCTGTTTCACCAACAAGATAATGTGATGGGGTAAGGCTAGTTAATGTTTGAAAAATTGACAAAAAACTGATTCTAATACATACACACAAGCTCTCTCTCTCTCTCTCACACACACACACACACACACCTGCCTTTAGATTCCCGGCAGTAAGAGCCATGAATAATGGATCTTAGTTTCCCTGGCCTGAGGGAGAAGCTTTTAAACATAATTTGTTGCTTTAATTTATTTACACAACCTGGCAACCCTCACCCTTAGGCTAGGTGCAGTACATAGAACTTAGCCATGTCCTCATGCACGCACAACCCCCCCGCACACACACACACACAAGGTATGACATATGTATGCTAATTAAATATCAGATGTGTCTCTCATGTTTCACAAAGAACAGAGTCAGGGTTAAATATTCAATAACAGTGATAACAGATCAACATCCGTCTGCCAGTGCGCCATCCAAACCCGCTTTCACCAAGACATATATTTTTACAACAGTTAATTTCCAACATTTATGAAAAAATAAATATACTGACAGAAAGACAAAGAAAAAGAAAGAGAAAGATAGTCGTGGGCTCATATATTTGTTTTCACAGCAGCAGTCAGAGTTGCATGTTGAATACACACCGACACACACACACCAACAGGTGATGCTGAGCTGAGCTGCCTGTCCTCACTTGAACTTAATCTGCAAATTGATTGTAATAACATGATATGAATGTATACCTACATATCTTTTGAAATCACAGAACATGTCATGTCCTTTCCCCTCGACTCCACTCCTCATTTCTGTATGGCAGACAAGGTTAATGAGCTATAACCTCAGTATGCATCCTGTATATCTAGAGGCCAATCCCTTTTAAATAAAGGATACACAGTTAATGTTGCTTCCTGTCATCTTTGGTTGTTTTATGATGTTGGCTCCTCATTCTGAAGGACAGATGGCACATAGTAACATTTAATTGTTTTAGTGCTGATATGAACATCAGACCTATTGATAAAAAATACGAAAACTGAAAATAACACATTTATAATAGATGAGATGGCTGTCTCTTTTCTTCTCCCTGAAATAGACAAATGACAGACAAGTGGGAATCACAGATAAGAATTACAGCAATCTATAATAAAATAAAGTAGATATATATTGTGCTGCCTCCCCCTCATTTGGGTTTGGGCTTTCTTCCTCTCTCAAGCAGATAAATGACAAACAACAGGAAGCATTGGGAGTCTGGGGATGGTTGCAACACTTCCCTCAGCTACTCAGGGACTATTTGGACTAGACTAAACCAAACTTTTATACATAAAACTTTCATCTACTTACTCACCATTTAAAGATGTTTGCATTTAAATGTCACTAAGAATACAGTAATCTTGGGTATTGACCTCCAGTTAAAAACTAACCCAACCATAACCCTAATTAAGTAGTTTCAATGCCCAATCCTAGTTATTATAGTAATGGTGGTGCTGAAGATGGATTTAATCAGGAGACACTGGTGTTTAGGTCGGTAGGTGTGTTGGACCTTGGCACCATGTCATTCAGAAGTGAAGATTCAAGCTAAGCAAGTTACTTTAACATGAAAGGTCCTGATTGTACAGCGACAACAATATAGATCATGAAAAACAAATCATTGTCACATCTAACCCTAACCCATAATGCATTTTTCATAACTGCAGCAGCAAATGAATGAATGAATGAATAATACATTTCACCAGTTTTCCTGTTAGAGAAATCACTATAATGTTATCAGCATGTTTCTGACTGGACAAATACTATTCCTTGTTGTAACCATCTTCACTCTCCTCTACTTACTAAACAACTTCAGCATCTATGAAATAATTCTAATAATCATTTAAAATAAATGTTTGTTAATCTTTTTCTATAAGATGTTTCCTATAGTGCAAGGTTTCCTTCTCCTTGTCTCATCTTGTCTGTCTCTAAAAGACAAAGAGCAGATATGACATGGTGACACTGCTGATTAATATTTGTGATAATAACATCAAGTAACTATGTATTTTATCTTTTTTAATGAGTACTGCCTCCACGTCTCTGTTCCCCTATTGAAGACAGACAGCTGATGAAGGATTTGCAATATCTGGGTAATCTTTTCAGACACACTTGTCACTACTGTCTGACACTACAGCCTAAAAAACTGGCCTCATGACCCTAATGACAAAATATTTAACTGAGTAGTGACATTTACTTTAGTTTATTAAAGATAATGTCAGTATAGATCATAGTGGCGTATTGAGAAGGAGCGAATGCACCATCAACACACCATATTTCACTTTAATATTCTTTGAGGAGGAGTACCTACCTGTTTGTCCAGTCTTGGTGATGTCTCAAAGTGAAGTTGATCTTCATTTACAAGTTAAACACATCTTGGCTCCCAGGTTTCCATCCCTCACAAGCAGATCAGTGTTAATCTCTCTGTCCACTGCTGGCTGCTCCAGTTATCTGGCAGAGACGTTGGTGGATCAGTCCTGTTGCATCTCTGCCCTCCTGTTGTGCTTCCTTACTCAGGCTGAAACCTGAGGCTTGGTGTGAACTGATGAGGAGTCAGCAACATTAAATAGAACTGTGTTTGAAACTCACGACAACACATTCAGCGATGTTTGTTGCTAGAGCTTGTATCTCAGGAGCAGAGTTCTCTGTGGCTCCACTCTACTTTACACCAGACCCACAGGCCAGATCTAAGGAGGCCAGCACTAAAATCACCATCATGGTACTGGAAGGTGCTCCAACTTGGGACTCCATCATCTGACCTTCAGCCGCATGTCTTGGACACTCGGGTGAAGAGAGGGGCTGAGCTGTCAACTGGTCACCACCTCGTGGTCACTTGGATCCACTGGCGGAGGAGGAAACTGGACAGACTGGACAGACCCAAATGTACTGTACTGAGGGTCTGTTGGGAACGTCTGGCAGAACCCACTGTCAGGGAGGTCTTCAACTCCCACCTCCAGGAGAGCTTCGGACAGCTCCCGAGGGAGGCTGGGGACATTGAGTCCGAGTGAGGTGGAGATGTTCACCACCTCCATTGTTGACACAGCCGTTCGGAGCTGTGGCCGTAAGGTCTCCGGTGCCTGTCATGGTGGCAATCCCAAAAGCCAGTGGTGGACACCGGAAGTAAGGGATAACATCAAACTGAAGAAGGAATCCTACCGTACCTGGTTGGCTGATGGGACTCTTGAGGCAGTTAACCTGCCAGACACAAACATGGTCAGTCACATTTACAAGGCATCACCTCAGCCCTGTGAGTCTAAAACTGACTGTTGAACCGTGTGAATGTTGAAAGGACAGAGCAAGAGCTGAAGCAGGTCAAAGCACCAACTGCTGGATGTCCTGGTTTCTTCATGGAATCCATTGGACCATCCCATCACACTCTGATGGATGGAGACACACTGCTGCTGGTGCTCTCTTCCTCCACTGCCCCTCCTCTTCTTCCTATGCCTCTACACAACACTGTGCAGACTGTTTGGTAAATTTACAGAGGTCTGAGAGGAGAATGTGTCCGTCCCCTTTGCAGTCGCTCAATCTCCAGCTGTCTGTCAGCTCGGTGCTTTCAGAACAGGATACAGGGGAGATGACTCACTGCCAATGAAGCTCTATCTTCTCAGGAAGAACTTGAGTCAGTATTGCTGAAGCAACAGAGGACCCATCACAGGACCCATCACATTAGCTGGTCCTTCCAGCTAATGTGATGGGTCTAGAGGAGATGGTCTGCTCCTTCCACCACATGGACAAAAATCTGAAGACAGTAGAAAGATGCTGTTGTATGAAATAATAGGATCTTAAAGGGGAACTATGCAAGTTTGGTGGCCTTTTTGCTGTTTTGGTCGCTTTTTTCTCTACGGAGCCCTCAATAATTAAAGCCTGACTTGATAAATCCAAATAGCTGCAATTATGAATTTAAAGCACAGATCACATCATACATGCAGAGGAACAAAAAAAATGTGTAAAAATATATTAATATTATATTCATGTTCTAAAAATACATGAACATAGATTTACAAAACAAATTAAAACACACCACCGTTTTCCATAAATCCTGCTCTGTTAGTTAATGAACATTTTGTAAACACAAAACTTTTAATCTTTACAAAAAATATTTTTCCTCTTGGTGCAAATCAAATGCCATATGAATAAAACATGATTTAAATATCTTTTTAATGGACTGACTGTCGCAATTACAATAAAATTAAACAGATGGTGTCTGTTTCATCATGAGAATGTTTCTATCACAGTGAGACTACAGTCATGGTCCTGAATTAATAATTCATAATTCACTAATTGAAAATTTAAGCAGCCTAAAGCAAAAATATATTTTCTATCATATTTAAAAGCACATATGCTGACAGGTATTTAAGAGTGGTTAATGCTCCATGCAGGCTGGAACTGTAACTTATGTTACATTGTCATAATTAATATAACCATATATTCATTATGTATATATATATATATATATTATCTATCTAGACACAGCATGGAAATAATGAAGGAAGTGAAGGACTTTGATGAGCAGTAATTTTGCATTTATTGCATTGACTTTGAACACTAATGTTCCTAACATGTTAAGGAAACATTTGTCAGTTTTGGCCCATGGTTGCATCACATGATTTAATTCCCATACTAACCGCTGAAAAGACTGTTCCTACTTGTTTCATGACTCATCACATCTAACAGAAGTCACAACGCTGCTCCATATTCTAATGAAACCTTTAACAACACTAAATGGTTGGACCACAGAATGCTGACACCGTCAAGCACGAGTTACAATCATGGAGGATTTATTGGTGTAAATAGTCAAACTGTGAATGAGTTCAGTTCTTTCAGAAGGATAGCTGGTGTAAAGAGTGCCGGCGAGGAGCCTTGGAGCTGGACAGGTTTCGAGGAAGAGCAGCAGGTTGTGGACAGGAAGACGGAGCACAGGTGAGCATGTAGCCCAGGGATAACCAGGAAGGCAGGAGAATGTGGAGTGGAGCTGGGAAGTGCAGGTAACTGGTTACAGGAGATCTACACACAGAGAAAACAACAAGTTCAACAGTCAAAGAAATCCAAAGTCTAGTCACAGTAGGGGCCTGACACCACTGAGGAGTGGATGAATGAGCTAGTCTTTTATCCTGCAGCAGTGTGGCTTGATTTTATGATCAGGAACTGGTGTGTGATGTGACAGCAGGTGTGCAGACTGATCAGTGACAGACCTCTTGACTCCGCCCCAACTCCAGACTCACAGACATACAGACAAGGGGAAAACAAACACATACATAAGGAAAGGGAACAAGGGACAAAACAAAGGGCTCATGACAGAAACTGCAGTATAATGTGCAATATTAAATCATAAACAGTGATGCTCTATTTTAAGTATTTTGGGGGCTTTTTGCTTTAAATTGATACAACAGTTGAGAGAGACAGGAAATGGGGAAGCAGAGAGAAGCAAAGGGGCACTGGGGGAATCAAACTGGGGCCAGCTGCAGGGAGGGCTGTAGCCTCTGCATATGGGGCGCCTGCTAACCCATTCAGCTATACGATGCCCCCAGTGATGCTCTGTTGAGATGTGAGTAACTAAATACTACCACTCAAGTCCCACACTGACCCACACTGTGTGTACCTTCATTAAATTATACCCCACACACAAACATCTGGACTTCTGTGCACATCTGCTTTCATGATGTTCCAGATGATGACTGATCCCTCTCCTCTTTACATCAAGTTAAGAGCGTTAAATACCAGACGGGTAGGCCAAGTACAACATTTTTACACAGTTGTCAAAGTCCAGACAGGTGATATTTTTATCTTATTGATTATAATCCTCAAGGCCTCTGGACACTTCAAAGTAATGAGGCTTATTGTCTGACTTTTTTGATAAACTTGTGTCTAACTGCAAAAACCTCTGATCTTCCAGCGCCTGTCTGAGGAAATATACATCTAGATCAAACAGTTCTGTCACGCCTGCTTTAAAAGGCTGAACATGATCACTCTATCGTTTGAAGAGGTCTAAAATCCTTAATAGTCCGGTGTGAACAGTAAAAACATGCTGACCTAGCCAAACATATTCCATGCCCACACAAAGTCCAGGCACAGGTCGACCACACTGACATCACGTCTGTCCCTGGCATGTTACATCACCTCACATCGTCTCTATGGTGTGTGAAGCCAGTTTTCTTTGCCATATGACCCTGCTCCACTTTATTTTTCACCCACTGTCTGAATGACCACTATTCTTATTTTTCCACCTGGCATGTGGTGTTCAGTATAAAATCAATCATATGTAATAATGTTACACAATGCTGGTGTGTACTATGGATGCAGTTCTGAGGGGAAAAGTTTCAACCCCAAAAATTAAATTACCTTTCTATCTATTTATGGATAACACATTCATTTATCAGTTATCATCATGATCCATTGAAAAATGACAGGGTGCAACGATGTTGAACTCACCACCATGCAGATTGTAAAGCAAGTGTTTTTCATGGAGAAAAAGCAGAGAAGGCCACATTGTCCTCGCTGCAACAGCTGCTTTCTAACTTCCAGGTGTCAGAGGTTTATCTGCAATGTTTTCTTATTTCTTAGTTTTCACTTTTCAACAAATCAACACTTAGTCACAGACGGCTGAAGAGTTTCACTTGTCAAGAGTGCAGCTCCAGGCATTCAACACTGCAGAATGAAGTTCTGGATCAGCTTTTATAGGTGCAGCTGAACGTGTCGGTCCTCATCACCATGACTACACGAGACACCTCACTGACATCAGTTCAAATTGTGATTATGTGGTGATAGATGTGTTCAGATATATTTTGCTCATACCAGCCACCTCTCCACTGCGATCACAAATGCATTTTGAAGATTTCAAATGTACTTGTAGTGGAGAGGATGTAGGTCCCAGTGTCTGCTCTATCATAAGTGGAGTCCCAGCACATTTTAGTATTGCTCACAGTAGCAGTTGGGGAGATGAGATAACATCCAGTCACAGCCAGAGCCAGTGGCAGCCTATTGGATCGGCTTTTCTGGAGGAAAAACCACAGGATTGTTCAGGAGGTAAACATGTTCAATCTCACAAAAATGATCATAATATCCACATGTACTTTGAGGCAGCACAGTGGTACTGTGGTTAGGACTGTTGCCTCTCAGCAAGAAGGTTCTGGGCTCGATTCCCAGGCCTGGGCCGTTTCTGGGTGGAGTTTGCATGTTCTTCTGTGCCTGTGGGTTCTCTCCAGGTTCTCCGGCTTCCTTCCACAGTCCAAAAACATGTTTCATTGGCAACTCTAGACTGCCCATATAGGTGTGAATGTGAGTGTTTGTGCGTTGCTCATCTCTATAAGTCGGCCCTGTGATAGACTGGTAAACCACGCCCTTGCTCTATGTCAGCTGGGATTGGTTCCATCCCCCCTGTGACTGTGCACGGATAAGCTGTATAGCCAAGGGATGAATGGATGGATGTAAATGGTGCGCACAAGGACAACATTACATCTAAAACATTTTTTCATCAAGTACTGGATAGACCACTACTGTAAATACTAAATACGTCTGGTTCCATCCACAGAGACACAGTGTTAGTCTGAGATTCAATAAAACTGCAGATGATTTCTCTGCAAAATATATTTTGCATCAGTTAATTGATAACCTTGATGTATTTAATATCCAAAAGGGGAAAATGGCAACAGTCGTGTGAAATATTTGTTGAATGCCAGGGTTAACATTCACATAACCACACACATGCTCACCACACTAAAGAACACATCACACTTTGGAGGTGTGTGAGGAAGTCATGCATGCAGTAGTCAGCACAGTAGCTGCAGCAGACTCTGGTCTGCTCACAGTTAGGAGAGCTGTCCAAGAGCACTGACAGAGCTTTGTTGTTGCACAGGGCCAACAGAAAAAACATGTCCATAACAGTTTTAAAAACCAAGCACTAAAACATCCCAATACTCTTTAAAAAATGAACACTTATTTAAGCTACCTGATTCCTGCACACACACACACCTATGGGATTGACTTATCTGCAACTGTGGTGCAATACAGTGTGCTCTGTATGCATAACTACCTCACACAACCCCACATCAAATAACTCAAACTATCCCTTTAATGAGGAGTAAAGTCTACACTGAGATGAGACATCAACAACCTTCTGATCACAACATCACAAATGCTGATGATTACATGTAGCACGCAAATGTAGCTTCACTTTAAAACAGTATTTTTCCAGTATGTTTTGCAAGAAACCCCAGTGTTAAAGGGGAACAGTGTACCTGGAACAGCAGATGCTCTTGCATTTTTTTTAACAAATGCAGCATTGATTTAATGTTGTTTGACATAATTTATCTAAACTTTGCAGTGTTTTACAATGACTTTACAAAAAATGGATAAAAGCTGTTAAACCAAAAGGTCACCCCGCCACAAGACACGGTTCAGGAATTATAATGAGTACAGTCTGACTGGATTACATTTGGCAGCTGCACGAACAGCAAGTTACAAACCTCTGATGAAAGCTGTACTAATGATCCAGAAATCCAAAAACATGGAGCACACTTCCTCTTCTACTTCTTTTGGGTTGCCAGATTTAGTTCTTAACCCCTCCCCCATGCTGACAAGATCAGACATCAGCAGCTGTTGAGGGCTGGTTGGACTGCCAGGTCCAAACTGCCACGTAACATGTGGCAGAGGTTCCCAGTGTCTGATGAGGGTTTCAGGATCAGTTTCTCTTTAATGCAGGGGGGAAATGTTTGGGGAATTTTGTGGGCATTTTGGATGTGTGTGTGTGTGTGTACCATAGTCATCACCGAACTCTATGAACCCTCTGCACCACAGATCCAACAACGCAGCTGTCAAGATTTAGCACTGTGATATATTATTCATAATTTTTCGTCCTCTTCATCTGCATAAAATAAACATTTTACATACAGTCTGTATCTTGTAGCCTCCCAGGTCTCTGGCTCTGGTCATGTTTTGATTGGAGACAGCAACCTTTTTAATGTCTGCTATCTCCTACCCAGGGTATCTCATAAATCCAAAACAGATTTCAGTCTCAGCAGTGCCACCAGCCTTTGATCACACTTGCCCCATGATGAGTTTCACGTTGCCAAAAGTCTAGAGTGTGTTTACAGACGGTGTTTACAGCACTCTGGTTAGTTGCCCCAATCCTGCTGAGTTCTTATTTACAATAAGCTGTTTACTGTACATGCATCTTCATACTCCCATCATTATTAAGTTTTTGGATGCTAATACAGATCATAAC
>OMNW01010052.1:0-13711 GCA_900303245.1 Selene dorsalis | reverse complement strand
TTACTAACCCAGACCAAGAACACAATGAAAACCTTCTCCTTAAAATCCTCACATGACTACCGAAAAAGAAATAAGAAGAAACCTCAGGAGAGGCAATCCAAAGTGAAATGGTTTCTCTACTCACAGCTGGGGGTGCAACAGGAAACATTTGCAAAAAAAATGAAACTTTTCCTTTTAGAAAATTGTTCTTTAAAACTTTTGAATTGGACATTGATGTATATCTGCCCTTTCTTTACACAATCCCAGTCTTTTATTTATCCTTATGTCCTTGAGATAAACAGGTACAGGACAAGATGTAAAATGTTTTGCCTCTACTTCCTCCAAAACAAAACCTGAACCTCTTGCTGCCTATAGCTTTGATATAATGATGTTTTACTTAACATGGGCTGGCCTGCTAGCAGAGCTGCAACAGCGTTATGCATAACATTAACAACCCTGGACAACACTGATAACATGATTGACAGTATAAACTGAGAGCAACGAAGATGAACCAAGCAGCAGGAAATATGCATCACACATAGCTAATTGAAAAACATGACAGTGAACTATCTTAGGGGACATTTTAAGACAAAAGACAATTACAAAGGTGGGACAGTGGTGCAGCTGGCAAGAAGCTGGTTTTCATTCAGATCAGCTTCAAAAGGCACGAGCAGGGGAAAAAAAAAGAAACATTAATCTGCTGGGAGCTATAGACAGCCATTTCATTTTAGATCAAATGACTATAATTAATAAATGCAATTAAAACACATCTGTCAACACTCATGCTTGCTCTTCAGGTGGCATGGCAATCATAACTGTGACAATCACCATCATCATCATGGCCACCATTGTCATCACTCTTAAAATGTGTCACTGGAGAGCATAAACTTGTCTTCTTTCAACTGAGTCACAAGAAAACAGGCAAATGAAAGGAAAGAGGAAAAAAAGGACATTCAACAAAAGCTGTAGAAATTTTTTATCAGCACCGGGGTTAAGATGTAACATGTGAGTGAACCTTTTCTAACGAGTTGTGTAAAATCAATGCATCCTTTTTTTTTTTTCTTTTTTTTCTTTTTTACTGAGACTTGACCTTGTCCTCTGCAGCTCATATTAAAACACCCACTCTAAAAAAGACGGACATGCTGGAAGATAGTTGTTATTCAAGATTTATTGCAAGGAAATCAGGCAATGGTAAGCTATTAACACTGATATTGCTCAGCTTTTAACTGGCTGGTGGGAGAACACGAGACCAACTGTTTCTGTTTGCTTTGAAATTATTTCCCAACCAATTACGTGCAAAGCACTGTAAGCCTTAGGTGAAGTCAGATAAAAAAAACAACAGAACAGCTGTTTCCATGTTAGGCCTTGCTGTAAAGGAGGGTGAAACTGCAAGGATAGTTGTGAGTCAGTGCAAACTGAGAATTTCTTTTCCTCTTCTTGTAGATAGAGCATTGAGGAAATAAAAAAAGGCATTTCTCTCTGGCAGACGGCAGATTGCGGATTAAGCACCAAAGGATGGCCACACGCACCCATCTTCACAAATCACATCAAATGGCACAGCGGCACACCCACGCACTTACACACTCGCACAAACATTCCTTACAAATCAAATCAAAAACAGAGCACGCATGGAGGAAGAGTGATTTGCCAATTGGCCAAAGCATTCATGCAGAAAAGGATTTAAATATCACTGGAAATGGGGCCAGTGTGATTGCATCACTTCCGGTTCAGCAGAGCTAGTCAAATGCCTCTGGTGGCCACGTAATTCAATACTCCAGATCCAGATAGTATGCATTATGCCACAAATCACCCGCATGCTCGATCACCAGTTAACTGGAGAGCACACCCAGCAGCGTGGTGGAGAGTGTATGCTCATGCAGTCATACCAACTACACTCTGCTGCTGATTGCTGAGACTGTACAAAAATATCAGCCTAATTATGCTTGAAATGTACAAAAGGGTCAAACTTACTGCCCTTAAATCGCAAATTACAATTTTGCTACTGAGCTTGCCTCATCTGAATATGAGAGAGCACATGTGACAGCTGCTCCCTGTAGCTGTCAGCTGATAAAACGGGGACAAGAAAAAAGAGGACCAATAAACAAATGAATAATCCCTGCTCATTATACACAGAGAGGGTGGCAAAATCTCTGTTTATTTTGGGTTTGCCTCCTTTTTTCCTATTCGATTAAAGCACCACAATAGAAACTGAGGCATCCAGTCTCTACCTTGACTGTAAATTACAATCACCCCCCTATACCCCCAAAAATGACACATACATGATTCATTCACACACTTCACACACTTGTGTGGGCTTGGCCTCACAAATGTTTGCAGGATAGACATGTTACATTTTCAGCACAAAATGAGGAGAACGCTTCAAGGGCTGACAGTCATGATGCATGGTAGTAATTGCAAGGTTAAAATAGGAAAGTGTTTAATATAGTTTGTGGATAAATGTTGCTATGACAACGCACATTGGCTGACTGACATTTTATAAAGGACACGGTGGGATTGCATCCCTCATTTGTCAATCCACGCATCCAGTGTACGGCCAAATACATACCAGTAAACACCAATTGTGCATTTAAAATGCAATTAGAGAATACTAAATATTTAAATGTGAACAATCATCTGCAGCAGTTATGCAGGAAATTATGTTGTTTAGCATTTATCCTCATTGAGACAGAGAAAGGTTTAAAACAAAACAGGTTTAAAAATGTATCTTATGTATATACAAAACATGGCTGACTGCAATCCGGTGTCATTTATTTCAATGGTCTGAATGAAAACCCAACACTATTCTGCTCAGATTGTGCGGAAAGTTTGAGAAATTGCGTGACAGCCATAATTAAACCAATTGAGAATCAATAAAATACTCTAAAAAATGAAATAAAAAAAGTACTAACCACCTCAACACTCTAAATCACTGTATGCTACTAAGGCAATGCTGGTGACTGGATGGTTGAAAGTGGACAGAAGAGAGCCTGCAGGGGCTAGTGCAAGTTGGCTTTTAAAACCCCAAAGTGCAACACACAGTTTGACTCTGTGACCTTGGACTGTACCTGCAGCCAAGCCCACAAGCTCAAGTTATTTCCCTCCCACCAAGACATTTACATCCTAGACAAGAGAAACAGTGTCATTTCAGACAGTTATTTTGTCCTGATGGATTTTTTTTCTTAAAGTTATCTTAAGACACTGACGCAGGCATTTGTTAGGAGTAATGTTTGTACTACAACACTTTGCCCTTTCCATTGTTTGGCTTCCTGAACTCCTCAGGAAACTACTTTGAGTGGCTATTCTTTGGCATTACAACGAGTCCCATGTGTAAAAACAGCTTATTGGGGACTAACGGTGCTGTGCAGTATTCAACCACAGAATGAAAGACCTTGATGGCACTACATTTTCTTTCCATACAGAGTAACGCAGCACTCACTGTGACTGCTTCACAGAAAATATGACTGTTGTATCCCATGTCTTATTCCACTTTGTTTCTGATGGATTCAATTCACCACAGTTAATGATAAATTCTTTCTACATATCAACATACATAATATATATTTTAGATGTCACATTAAATTATGTTGTATTGCGAATAAATACAACAAATATTAAACAAATTTAAGACAATTCAGAACTTTGAGCTTTTCTTCTTGTTTTCTTCTTCTGTAAATACAAGGTTTCTTGCAGACAGCTGATGATGGCAAACTCGAGAGTTCTTCAGATGGACAGATTACCATCAGAGAACAATACAGCCTATGATGACAAATTGAGAGTGATCACTAGGAGTGGATGGGGGAAGATGAGAAATGAGAGTAGAAAACGGGACAGGGACGATGAGAGATGGGGAGCACTGACATGGTGAGGGAGCGGGTCAGGGAGAATAAAGAATGGTGGATGAGAGTCAGGAATATACTGAGTAGGAGGGATGGGTGGAGGGAAACAGAATGGAGGGGCGCATCTTCTTGGTAGAATAGATCTGATTGAGGTCAGTTTTCCCACCAGATGAGACTCCACTTTAATCACCCTCTGTCGGTCTCATCACCATGGCTGGCCTCATCAGGGATGGAGGAGAGTCAGTGCTTAGAGAAAGGGAGAAAGACATATCGACAAGAGAAAGAAAAATTATGAAAAGAGCCACATAGAAAATGCAAGCAGGATGGGCTGAATCAGAGAGAAGGGGAGGAAGATTTCCAACAAAAGACACCGAAAGCAAAGGACAACGTGAGGGAGTACAAGATAAAGAACAACATGCCACATGGGATACAATGTTGGACCAAAACAGAGAAAAAGGGAAGAGAGTGCACAGAATCTGACACAGAGTAAAAATGGTGAATAAAGTCTTTAAATAACTAACACAGCAGCCAAATCAAAAGAAAGAGTGATGGATCAAACACTATGAAAAAATAAATAAGATGGGCAATGGAAACACAATAATAATATAGACTTGATTTGCTCATACATGAGAAAAAGGATTATTATTTTTATTTTCTATTTTTTTTACTCCACTGCATTTATCTGACAGCTGTGATTACCATGTATATTGTAATGTCTGGAGACTGGCACGAAACCATGAGCATGGAAACAAACACAATCAAATTCTGGTAACAGTGGTTTATCTAGAGCTTCATACGGTGACGTTCGATGTGGGGGAGGAATATCTGAGCAGATCTAAGGCAAACAGCATGACAGTTGTTACTCCACTCTAAATCAGTCTACACAAGGATTGTCTCTTCAGGTAATATTTTCAGAAAATGATAAGGCTCCATGATACACATTGAAGCAAAGAGGAGCCGTCTGGTGAGTACCCTTGCAAAGGAGTCAACCATCAGTGGTGCTGGTGTTGATGGGTTTATTCAGAGGTACCCGGTAGAGGCCAAAGCTGGTCAGTGAGCTGAGTCTCTATCAGGTTGTTCCAATGCAGACTAGCTGTACACAGAGGAGAGGGTGAAAATGTCGGAGTTCACAGACTGCCTGTGAGGATTGGCTTTTACTGGGCAAATAAAATGGCTTCTTTCTCCACAGTACAATCAACAGTTCACCTGCAGGCAGCTCTTGACATGATGCAGCTGAGAGCCTTGCCCGACCTAGCTGCAGAGGCTCTGGGGCCTTCAAAGGATATTAGTGGCTGGCTCCAGAGGAGGGTGGTAACTGAGTGGATTGGTAAGGCTTGCCCATGAGAGCGAGTTTCTCCTGCCATTCACAGAGATGCTCATCTTTGCAAAAGGAGAGACTAGAGCTTCTAGATCAACCTGGGGTTCCTGTGACATCAATTCTTTCTTGAAGAGCACTTTGTAATTAGAACTGTTTTGCTTCTTAGTGACCTTGAGAAAGGTGACAATTTGGAGAAGTCTGATTCAACGGCCAATCTCACCGTCGAATCGTTACAAAATGTGGTTATGAAAAAAAGATCGTACCATTCTGACTATATTGGGGTGCACAGTGCTGCTGAACATTTCTTTGTTTTATAATAGGGAGGGAGAGGGAGAGAGAGGGTCCTGAGTCGGAAAGGAGCCGTCTGTCTGTCTCTCTCTCTCTTCTTTTCATGTCGTCTCTCTCTCTTCAGTTCATATCGAAAATTGAATTTGGGCCAAAAATTTTATTTACAAGATTCAACTGAGTGAAGCGTTCTCCATCTATCAATTGCGCATCACCTGTATACACACACACACGCACACACACATGCACATACAAAAAAACAACGCTGTCTATGGTGCTGTGAAACTCAACCCCTGAGCCGGCTATACAAGGTCTGATGCGTATATCATGTCCACACTACGATGCGACTTACAAGTTTTCATTCACCACACACACTGATTAATTCACAGCACAAAATCATATACTCATCACTACACCGTCCCCAAAAGAGAGACAGTGATGCATGTCGTGCACGCGAGCCTAATGAGTGAGATAAGGAAAACGGTGGATGGAGAATGTGCGGTTATGTTATCTTATGCCAACTGAAGAGTTACATTTGTTTCTTCGGGCGTTTTAGCTCTTTTCTCTGGAGCAGAAAAATATGCAAATGAGATCATGAATCAATGAGTGAAAAAACAACATGATTTGACAATTAGTCGACTAAAGGCAAAATCTGACAAATCAGATTCAACTATGAAAAATTCTTAGTCGGGGACACCTCTACTTTTTAGTCATTTAGAGCTTTAACAGCTGTTTATTTACCAGTCTCGAAGAAATGTGGGTACAGCATAGCAGATTCATAACTTTACTTCCCAGGAGCTGTTTCGAGTGGTGAAAACCAACCCTCCTGTTTTGCTTTCATTTCCGTCACTTTCAGTTCCAGTACCAATTCACTGTAGCATCCATGCTGCCCTGTGGAAGAAATGCTGCTCACAGAGAATATTCTACTTCCTTGTCAGTGCAATAATGGTTGAAGCATTGGCTTTGCAATTGTAGTGAAATGTAGAATTAGGCCCTTTGATGCAATCAAGAATGACACAAGTGCAGAATTCATTGATGTAATCTGCAACTTTCCATCCAACCCAGAGGTGATATGGTCAAAAAGATTGATGGAGAACCATGGAAAGCAGGAAGGGGATTGTCTTTCTCTGAAGTTATCTCTGTGTAACTTGTGACACTGCTGTGTGGGAAAAGAAGACCACTAGAGATGGAGCATGAGAGAACACAGGACCAGGGGAGAGTGGCAGGCTCCTGCAGACCCCAAATAATGTTCTGGGGCAAACATCATGGTAGCTGGATATGAGTGACTGGCAGGAGCAGGAGTGTAAGCAGCAGGCTTGGAGCTGCTGATCCTCTGTAGCTATTTCACAGATTGACTGCAGGTTGTGCTCAAAGTGAACAGAGATCTTCTGCAGACCCCCTGGAGTAGTCAGAAAGTCTTTGTTCGTGATGATGAATGGTGTCAGCCTGGTTTGAGTCAGATGGCTTCACACCAGCCAGGCTGTGCTGTGACGTCTGGAGACAGACTTGAATCTGGACGCACAACAACTGACAGACTAAAATATTACAGGCAAGTGGTCAAACCAAGTAATCAATCCAGAACACAAACACATCAGATAAGGGGCAGGTGAAGTGAATCCAAAAACCACAATTCAGTCCAAGGGTGGGGAACAGGCTGGCAGGAGTACAGAGATAGAAAGCGAAAAGCTTGGCGGCAAACACTGGCAGGCAATGAGTGGAGATGGGCCAGTATCTATATTAGGACCTGTTAAGGGGGTGGGGAACAGGTGAGTAGGTGGGAGGGTAAGACTCAGGTGGCTGCAAAGTGGGAAAGTCAGAGTTACTGCAGGGCAGGAAGTAGTAGGGTGTGAAAGTTGTCAAACCAATAGAGAATTATCACCCATCTCTGCAGTTTTCTTCCTGGTAATGTTGTTGAGTTTTATGCCTGCACCTTTACTGGTTTTGTTTACTTTCACCACATTCATCAGCCTTGTTTGCAGATACAGCAGACAGTTGTTTTCAGTGAAACAAATCTGATAAAGTCATACAGCCGACAGATACAGTTAGCAACTAGCTAGTAAACATAAAAGAGCCAGATACTGTATTTCCCTCAGTAGATTTTGGAGACCAAAGCAGAACTAAAATGATTGTGAATATTGGACACACATATTGCTGCTTTAACCTTTACACAAGACAGCATGCACCTCAATTCCATTGTTGTGTAAATGGAAATGACAATAAAGTACCAATCTATCTATACAAGTTGGTCAGACATATGACTTCAAATAATTCTAAATATTGCCTTTATGTACCTGCATAACTGCTTTGTGGCTGCTGAATCTACAAAAAGGTGATTGTTTGCAAATATATCAGCAATTTAAGGTAGAATACCAGTTGTGTTGCCACCTATAAATGAACTAAAATCAATCAATAAAATGTATATATTTACTTGTGTGGTCTTGTTATTGCATATTCCATCACCATGATTGAGATAATGTGTCATTTGAGGCCATGTAGGCATGTTTAGTTATTCTGAAATAGTGCTCTAAGTGCCCTGTGTTGCTAATAATGCAAGAATAAATCTACAATGGTAGAATTAAACATGCTCATGAGGTTTAAGTACAGATTGAATTCTTATTGCACATAAACTTCAGTACAACTGCAACAAATCTTGCACTCCTTCATTCAAGTGGACAGTTGTGGATTGCTTTCTGGTTCAGAAAAAGACATTTGTTCTATAACACTATATTTTTGGGGAATTTTAGGTTTAGGGAAACCCTTTTGGTCTCAGAGAAAAAGACCCCAGAGCGAAAAGGCAGCATATACTGAAGCAAGATAAAAATGGAGAAAGAGACAGATCAGAGACAGGTAGGGGGAAATAGATGAGAAGATAGATTTTTGGTTTTAACACAAGGTCCCCCATCCATCTGCAGCATTGTGACACCTGCCTAGCTTTGATTCAACATTTCACACAGGCCACGCGTAGTGAATAAAAGGAGCAACGCATATGCTCAATCTGCTGTATGACAACATAAAAGAGCAGAAAACACACATACACAAACACACACAGTTGTTTACTGATAATTCTATTCAGCCTACCAAATTATAGACATTTGTGAGAGTAGAGCAGGTTTAAAACATGAGTGAGGACATAATGTTCTAAAAAGTCCTGGAACACAAACTCTAGCTCTGGGCTCCAAGAACTCAGTTTCCTCTCTGTCATTCATGGCTACACCCAGCACCTGAGAAGATCATTTATTTGCATTTAAAGAACATTGAGTAATTTCAAACTCATGACTAATTTCCATTTTCGAGACATATTCTGTCTTGGCTGTCTAAAGTGCTCTGAGGAAGTCCAAATGGAGCAATTTTGTGTGTTTAAAATGAACAAGAATTTCTCTGATATGATCAAGCCAAAAAAAGCAAAGAAAAAATATCCAGTTTGGTCAATAAAGGAGGACTGATTGAAGGCCTGTGTTGGAAGGTTACTATTCATCTTAACCACAGTTAGTTTAGAGTCAAAGCTTCTTTTGGTACAAACTGGATGAAAGTCTTAAAGGGGAAAACGCAGTGACAGCAAGAGGTGAAACTGGCTGCTTATGTATAGAAGTCCCTCAACCACAGAGAGTAGGCTGCAAAATACTGAAAGGTGGACCTAAACCTTCTATGCATTAAACAGTCATGGCGTTGCTCATTGCTGGCTAGAAGATGACAGTGACGTGCTGTAGGTATGACATGGCTCTCCATTGCTCTGACCAACAGCAGAGTAAGCTACGACAAAGACTCTCACATCACACTAATCATCAACGCTATCAAGCCAGTAGTGGCCCTTCCTCTCTTTATTGCCTGCCTGTGTGTACATTATATAAGACAGCTTTGCCTTCACTGCTTTTCTTGGCATTCAACCCTTGCAGGATCTGCTGTCCTACACCTCTATTTTCTTCCAACAGGCAGTCTTATAACATCAACATAACACAAACCCTCTCCTCCTGATGCACGTAGTGTATATTGCGCCACGATAACTAAGATAGACATGGTGACCAATCCTTCTTAAATGTAATTTAGGAGCTCAGTGATGTCACCAGACACATTTTGTTTCCCTTAACCTTTAAGTACCATGAAGACAAACTGACAAACTGCCTTATTTTCTAGTGTTAAGTTATCATTATCATTATTATTAGTACTACAGTAATGGTAGGGTAAGACCATCAACTCATAATTAGAAAAAAAATAAAGAAGGGAGGGGGGATGTAATCTATGGGAATTATCAGAATACAGCATAAAGGCTCAGTGCTGATGTGAGTCCGACTCCTAAAGCACTGTTTGTGTTTATTGAGTTATATGGATTTGACTTTATGACAAAGGGCGTTTTGTATGTTTATGGATAGCTGTCTACTTATGCCAATGTATGTGATTTCATGCATGGTTTGTAATGCCTATGGCAGATGGCCATGTTTCTATATATGGCAATGTGTGCACACATGGGTGACATTGTTCCCCAAGTGTCAAGTTAAGCACTACATCAGTGTTTATATGAAAACAGCGATCAGAAGTAAACATATTGTTCAGCTCCATGACTGATACCAAACTTCCACTGAGACTTGTCAGCTGCAGATAATTATCACAAAAACACTGGGATTTGCAGGTGTGCATAATGTCATGTAAAATGTAATGCATGTAAAAGTAGGTATGTGTGCTGTTAGTGTGTGACCCTGGTTTAACCTTGGGGCTGGTGTCATCTCAGAGATTGATCGGTTTAGGAGGAACCTCAGGCCCCACAGAAACATTAAGGACGAGCGGCTTCACTGAAGGATTATACTGCACAGCAGGACGCTGCCTTTAAATGTGTTAGCATAATGCTGGAGACAGCCAGGGAGGAAGAGAGAGCGCAAGGGGGGGGAGTCATAAGACAGCGAGAAAACATAGAGAATGAAACAGAGAGAGGGGGACAAAGAGAGAGTTTCTGTGAAAAGGAAGAGAAAATGAAAAGGTGCCAATATTAAATAGACAGATAGAAAGACTGTCAGATTAAAGAAGTCCATGAGTACAAAATCTTGTCTATAGATTATTCATCACATTATATTTCACAGTAAAGCAAAGTAATTTGGGTGGTAAGTGTATGAGCCTGCTTCAGAGGTCTTCAAAGCATCAGCCTATAATTCTCTCACAATTACCTTAAGAAGAAAATGACATGGTACGTTTTATTCTTGCTCTCTTTTAACAACTTCCTGTGCACTTAACAGAATAATACTCACTTGTGATCATCTGTTTAGTATATATATATATATATATATATATATATCCTTAATGCTTGTTTTTGTCAGTAAGGCAAGCAAATTTGCATTCTGTTTTGTCTGATGACAAACAGGTGAAAATGTTGTTTCCAGCTTTACTTATTGTTACATTATTAATAAGCGAATGTATGTGCTTGTGCATTTTATTGAACTAGAGGGATAAATCCATTGCAGCTATGTTTAATGAATTTGTCAAGGCAAAACGCATCAAGGTTTTGGTCCACTCTGACTGCTGTGCTCATAAAATCAAATCAAAATTGTTTTAAAAATGCAAATTTTAAAACCAGCAATAAGCAATTTCAAAAAACTTACTCTTTCACCTTCCTTTGTCCTTGTGTGCACAACCATCATGCTGCATGTTTTTAATGGAAGTATAATGAGGGTTTTGTGGTTTGGCATATCCATCAAATTTTGCAGCATCAGTGCCCGTTTTTTTTTTTTTTTGTTGTTGTTTACATGTCTGGTGTTAATATTACTCATCGTGTTTTGACCATCTGCCTGATATTCTTTTATTATTATTCTTGTTTGTTAGTGTAAATGAAGCGTGGGAATCCAGCGAACTTGGCTCATACCAACACTCAGCCTAAAACATATGATGTTTTAGGCTGAGTGACTGGTGTGTTGTTATATGGAGCATTAATTAGCTGCAGGATGAAACACTAGTCGCAAAGGGCTGTGTGCTGGTGTTGATGTGACAAGAAGTATGAGACACACTTGTTATCTAAATCAGAGAGACTTGCGTGTGTCTGTGTGTTGATGTAGGTATGCACAGGTGTTATTTGGTATAATTGTGGGGAACAATCATTGGCAACAGGACAGCAAACTGATAAAGTGCATCAAGAATGAGGAATCACAACCTATGTACCTGAAATACGGCTGTGCATGCAACTGTGCAACTGTTTATCTAAGTAAAAAGCTCATGTGTGAGAGTGACTGTGTGTTTGGGTGGAGGTGAACTGCTTAACTGCATGATGTAAATGTCTGGTTGTGTGTGCATGCGAATGGATTTGTGTTTGCACATGCATGTTTATGCAGACCCACACAGTACAGCCAGTATGGCCAAGTTTAATTATGTAGTCCTCAAAAAATCTGACTCTGATGCTACACTGGCTGTAAATACATATAAAAAAAATAAATAAAATGAAAATAAAATGTGTGCTAATATGCTAATGCTAGAGGAGATTGCTGATCACGAAAACTAAGTATTTCAGTCTAGGTTGATTGTTTCAATCCATGTGGTTACAACCACAACAGCAAGCAATACAGCAGGACAACAACTAGTGTATACGTTTTAAGTGCAGCCAAACAAACTCACATTAGCACGAAAGTTGGTCAAAAATAATTGGAACCACAATCTGTCTTCATGCTGTGCACAGCATGAGTAGTCTCCCACACAACTTTGCTGAAGAGTTGGAAGTGAACTCTTCATCAACTGCGTACTGTAGCTGCCATTTGCCCTGAGACAATTTTGACGATCGTAGCCAGAATTAACTGAAGTGACAATGAGAGCGTTCCCCATTTTTCAATTGATTTGCTATTTTAATGCTCATATAAGCATTTCTAAAAGTATAACAGAGCTCTGCTGTGCTGTATCAGCTGCTTACATGCATGTAATCCTCATGTTTTCTGAATCTAGCTTGGCCAGAGCGGACTGAGGTGCTATCAATATAAATCCTGTGCATTGAGAGATAATCACTAAAGTGTAAATACGTTCAATAGCCTTTGTGGCAGGATTCTGAAATGTTATCAAAGGATTATAGATTTACGCAAGTTGATGAAAAGCCCGGTAATGTTTTCCCATTCACAAACAAACATCAAGCAAAAACCATCATTCTTCTTCTTCACTTCACCACAGTCATTTGTCTCGATTACAGTGAATAATAGAACACGAGACAAGAGACAAAATAGATGTTATGTGAATATACTTCCATTTCGTAAGTGAGTTATTGGCCAATGCTCACTTTGTGTGTCAAGGTAAATTAAAGAAAGAAAACTTAGTTACTTGGGGGAGCAGGATATGTTCTGCTTGAAGGTATGTCTAATATACCTGTCTGGTGTTACCTGTCTGGTGGAAATTTATCTGTTGTTAAACCTATACATCAAATGTAAGTTAGCACAAGGAATTCATTATTCTATAGTAACTGAATTATCTATCTATCTCTCTATCTATCTATCTACCCTTTACAAATAGAAAAAAGGGGTGGACTCAGTCATTTTATGTTTAAATTTCCCACATATTATCAGGCAGAACCCTTCAGAGTGAGGCACAGTGCACTAGCAGTGCAGCATGTATTGTTGGATAAAGCTCTTTTTTCTGATACATGCCTGTCACAGCAGCTTATACAAAAATGGCTCTCACACACACACACAAGCACCTATACTTACCAACACTACCAAGAGTGGACCGTCGGGCTAAACTGCCAACAGTGGACTTATGCTTCTGGTAATTTTGAAAAAACAAAAATATAATATAAAATTTACTTTTAAGGTATTTAACTGTAATATTACTGAAAATCTGTCTTTTAATTATTTTTGAAGAAATTGCCAAGAGGGGACTTGGATCTTTGAGCGACGTCTACCTATCAAAGAGTGGACCTCCACATAATGCAGTGGTGCTGTCTGTAGCCAGTCTTTCAACTAATGAGTGTTTGTTTACAATGACTTACTGGGTTTCTTTCAAAAAAGAATAATTTAACTTTAGTGTTAACATTATTTAAACAAGTCTCTATGATACAAGTATTAAAAAAATCTGTATAACACATTTGAGAGTAAATAATGTTTTGCATGCAATTCAGAAGTAACATGGCTGCATGCACTAACATCAAGGTCTGCAGTATTAGCACAAAACTTACTTTTACATGGGTTTTAAAATGGAAACTTTTATGTTTTAGAGCACAAAGTTCAAAACAAAATTTGACATATAAAGCCCTCTTGATTGGCATCTTGTGCTGGTTTTGAGAGAGGTTGTAGGCAACTTTAACATAGACAGGAGTTTTATACTACTTGTTTGAGAAATACTT
>OMNW01010051.1:28255-38257 GCA_900303245.1 Selene dorsalis | reverse complement strand
GTCATTCACAGAGTCACGGTTTGGCTTATTGTAGATTTGTCTTCAATTTTGGATTTGGAATCGCAGCATTATCGCTTCCACTCTCACAAAGATACGGTTGCTTTCACTTCTGCTCTCTCCACTTACACTGGATAAGCACAAAGCGTGTCAAATGACATTGTGGGAAATGTAGGAAATGAGTAACTGAGATGGAAATATTCAGCGGCTTTGGCTGAATAGATGAGTGGAGACAGTCGAAACCAACAGTTTGTCAAAGAATAACTTGGCAAGTGTTGCACATTGTAAACAGGAGTCTAACAGTGTAACAGAATCCCACATGGCTCGAGCACATTTACCAAACATTAGAAAAAAAAGGTTAAATAGCTGTAAGCACAGGTCCCCGTGATCAACCAGCCTCTGCATTCCCTCCACACGCTCTCCATTCGACGTGGTCTCTCTTATTTAACAACACAGATTAGATTTACATTTAGATTCACATGGTGTCATTGTTGTGATTCCTCATGCAGCTCCCACCTTTTAATCAGCCACACTTACTTAAAGACATCTGGATGAATTAATTTATTACACTGCCACAATGGACGATTCGATCCCATTCATTTGAGCTTAAATCAGTTCAGTCCGGCGCTCTTTGTGATTGCTGAATGAGGAGCGTTAATGCTGACGTACTCGAGCGCATAATCTGCATTGTTTAAACACTCCAGTGTTCATAACCAATGAAAACAAGCTATTATGAAGTTAATCCATGCTAATTCTCAGGTGTTAAAAATGGGGAGTTAATAGGGTGTGTCTGTCTTTTTCAGCTCCTCCGCTGTCCTGTCCTCTGTCTCCCCATGTGGGTGTGTGTTGGAGGGTGTGTGTTGGTGAATATTTGTTGTTTTGGGGTCAGGTTGAGAAGATCCGACTGCTGTGTTGTGCTGTGTTTTGCTCCAATTAAAACTACAACACTTGACAGCAGCAGACTACAGAAAGCCTGAGAAACTACAGCTCAGAGCCTCATATACTCTCAGCGATACAATTCTCCCCCAGTTTTTCTTTCCTTAGCCTCCGTCTGCCTCGATATAAGATCAATTTTTCATGATGTGCTTTGGGAGAAAAATGCCACAATCGCAGGAGCAAATTTATAACAAAAGGCTACAGCAAAAGAAAAGATTGGTAAAATAAGAATTGAGCAAATTTGGATCAAAGAAATACACTGTTAGACAGCAATGTATGAAGTCTGAAATAATGTAGAATAAAGCCTCGGGAAGATCTGACAAACAGCAGCAGATGCAGCAAAGGACAAAGAAATGTAGAATAATTAAAAACATACCCCAAAATATGTGCAGTTAGTGCACACAGATGGAGATACATATATTGGGCATAAATATTTGAATCTGTGTTGAGTGTGTGTGTGTGTGTGTGTGTGTGTGTTCCTTCCCCTCAGGTCTGTTTCTTTGTGTTCCTCTATCTAATTCTGTTTGTGTCCCCCTCCTCTCATTCTCTTGACTCAGCTCTGTATCTTCTGTGTGCCTCCCTTTCTTTCGCTCGCTGCGCTGTCACTTACTTGCTCAGGGCTACTTGTTTCAGCTCATCAGTAAAGTCAACTATACAGCGCAGGGCTCGGTTTTCTGGCACTTTGCTCACATCTGAGGGAACCTCAAAACCATCTATGGACCCAGCTGCTATTTTTATCCATCCCGAGCAACTACACAGTTTACTCTGAATTTTGTCATGTGTAGCTGTCTGAAGTGAGTGTTCGCCACGCCCATTGCCTGAAGAGCAATGAAGTCCAATCAAAGCTCAGAAAGAGAAACTAAGACTAACAGTGATAACAGTGTGGAAGTGGCATGTCTTTTTTATTTTTCTTAGACAAAATGAAAAGAGCCACTGTGGGGGCCCGATGATTACAGGGGCCTGATTTGTACATTTTCTCTAGTGCCTTGTGTGGTTTCTGCCCTGGGGATGGTTCTTATCAAGACAATAGCTTTAACCATTGTTGCTAGTAGCCCTCCAAGAGGGACAAGGCAAGGTGGAGCTATCTGATTAATCCACTAACTTCAGTAGAAGAAGAGACTTAGGAATTAACAGAAAGGGAGTTTATGCTTAAGGTCCCTGTTGTTGTTGCCTTCCACTGCTGGAGAGTAAAGATCCTGCTGAGTAAAGAAACAAAGTGTGATGCTGAACTTGCAGTGTTTCTTTTAGACTGTAAGTAAACAGATGTTAGTGGTAATGATGGCTAATAGAAATAGCAAATCTTAGAAATGGCCCCATTATTGTGCACGCTACATAACCACAACATTAGGGCTCCCTAGTAGTTGTCTTTGTATTAATTTTGTACCATCACTATGTGGAGCTTCTCAAGAGTAATTTTCTCATCTATAAAATGCAGTGCATTGCATTGGGGGAGTGTTAGCAGAAAGTAGCCAACATGCCATGGACACTCCTAATTCAGACATTAAATATCAATCTAAACACAACGCACTATTTATTGAATTGGGAGTGAAATCAACCAGCTCCCTTCATTAGCTATTCAGCTACAACGAATGAAATCGACTACTATCTAAGAATTTAGTCAGCTAAATTAACAGTAACTGGGCAGAGTTGACTTTTTGACCTTCAAATTACCATGAAGAGGATATTTTAGTTGCATAACATTTTTTTCATATTGTCTGTTGGAAAAGTTGAAACACTGGCAGTGTGGGTTTGATTCTTAATTAGTGAATGTCTGCAAAACCATCTGCTAAAAGTGACTTTTGTTTTCATCAATATGACTAACAGTGAGTAACAGTAATTTTGGCAGGAGCAGTAACAATGACTTTTTCAGAGGGGGAAATGTCCTCAATTTACTTTGAGAACATCAGCATGCCAGATGGTAGTCTCAACACTTCAGTTTTATATATTCATATGTTACGGCCTATGCTTCCATTTCCTCCAACTATTTGAACTTTTCTTTCTATTTTACTCTTTTCTTTTGATTTTCCATTTCTTGTCATCTGGGGACACTCCTTTATCACAACTGTCAACCTCTGAATGCATTGAACCTGTTAAAACTTGATCTGTCTTCATGCACATCTTTACTGCCTTGTAGAAACGGTTGTCCGTCATCGTCCCTCCTCATACATTATCTTTCCTCCTCTGTCTTTTGAAAGTATTTGTTCCACAGAGTCTTTAACCTTTTCAACTTGACAGCTAAAGTGACTCCAAGAACATTTTCTCAGAGGCTGAAAAAACACTGGGTAGTGAAATAGCACACCTTTAATCTTCATTGCTGTGAAGATGACACTGCACTGCCTTATCAGCATCTTACCTTGGCTTGAGGCTGAGCCGGGTTAACAGCAGTCCTTTGTCTTCTGACCTGGTGAACCCATGTATGTCAGGATGCTGTTGCGTGTCCTGCCCTCTTCTCCGGCGGACAGGCTCCAAAACGCTCCGCTGACCACTTGCCCATGTAGATCATTACCTTTGGTCCCAACTCAGCCTGCCTGGAACTGAATTTGTGTCTATGTCTGTGTGTTTGTGTGTGGGTGTGTCTGTGTGTCTGTGTGTTTGTGTGTATTTGGCAGAGTGTCTATTCAGTGATAACCCTTGTCTCAGCCAGTGTTGATGCTACCACCTTTATCACAGTTTACCGTGACACTTGAGTTTGAGTTTAGGTTTTACACCTAAAGAGTGAGGACAATAGTGAAGTTCCTTTGGGAAATAAGCTCATTCACTTTACTTAGATGGGAGGATCAATACCACATAACATGCACACCATGTGTATAGTAATTAAGAAGCTCCAGCTGAGAGAGTGCTCATTTGTCTCTTAGCAACAGAGTGAATTTGAAAACATTTAACTAGCCCTTAAAGACTTTAAATGGATTTCGGAAAAAGTTAGAGAGAGTTAGACATTTAATTGTGGGGTGAGGGCAAGTAACTAATTAGATTCACTGTGTTCCAGTCTGTGTTACTGTTACACTAAGTCAGTGGGAATTATTGTGCTTTTTACCCAAGAACTTTAATCAATATTCATGTTTTGATTTCACATACTATAAAATATATGATCAAACATATGACCATTTTGTGTATTACTGTACGTATATCATTGTAAGTATGTTCCAGGGTTATAAATTGAAGGCTTTGAATTCAAATCCATATGTGTCTTCAGATTAGACCTGTTCAATCTGGAGTTGGGCAATAACATTGAGATTTGCATGAGGTCACAATGTACTATTAAGTAAAATAATAAGTAAAGGAAATAACTTCATTGTGAGAACATGTAATACATTAGGTTGAAGACTTATTCAGTCTTTCAGGACCTTTAAGGCTCCACAATTTAATACTGAAAAGATCTTTACTGTGTTATTATATTAAATATTGATATTTTCTTTACTTTGATTCTACATACATTTGTTGAATGTCGGACTTTGAGTATCTTCCACTGTGGTATTCCTACTTGTATGTGAATAAGAATCCATGTACTTCTGACACCACTGAGGGCTGCTGGACACATTATGAAACAGGTTGGTCCTTAAGCTCAAAGATTTACAGATCCACATCTTTATTTTCTTTTTTCGTGAGCATCAAAGAATGACTATTTAGTCTTTGTAAACATAATGTTCCAATAATTAAATTATCAATTAAGAATTTAAGGCATAAATAAGTGGGCTATGATTAGAGATGCACCAATCTAATTTGGATCAGTATCAGTGTCAATAGTATTTGAATGGTGGGATCAATCATTTAACAGTTTCTTCATCAGTGTCTGGGTTAAATTCAGTGTTTCAGCTCGGTTACATTCACTCAGTCCTATCAACAATTGGTTTAGAAGAGAAATACTTTGATCGGCACATCTCTATATGGTTATATGAAACAAATATTGTCATTGATATGTGCCATATGCTAAAGTCAGTGTCAAGTTAAAGTTTCTCGTCAGTGAATCTCAACCAGAGAAAGTGTCTGGAGCACTGATGTTCAAGCAGCAACCCAAGAGAGTTCATTAAGATCAATGGTTTGTATTGTGTTGTGCAAGTAAAGGGATAAAAAAAAACCTTTCAGCAACAACTGAAGGATAAAACATTTGATATAACCAAAGAAAATATATTTTATTGTTATGGCTACACAACCCATTCACACAAAACAGTGTGTGTGTGTATATGTAGCTATTTGCTACCACTAGTATGTGTGTACGTTTGAATTATCCACATAAAATCTGAGGTCTGGTTCGATTTTTTTTGACAGTTTGGTTTGACAGAAATATTTATTGTTACACAGGCAGCAGCTAAAACGAATTCTCACTGAGAAGAGATGAAAAAGCCTCAGTGTGTAGTGTGTTTTTTTATTTGCTGCTTTTCCATTTTTTTCAATTCATGATGACAAGGACAAGTAGTGGAACATGTACAGTATCTGAAGATGTAGTTCATGTGCATATAAAGGTGTCTCTCAGATGTGATAGAAAGATTTGACAGTGGTGCTGTCTGGCACTGATTATTTATTATTTTGTATTTATTATCTTTCGCATTGCTCCATGTTGTTGTCTTGTGGTTTTTGATGATTGTTTTTATCTATCTCTTTATCTTTACTGGCTGCAGCACGGATGGTTAGCTTGAGACAAATTTTACACCTGGTGGGACAATAAAGTTCACCTTGATCGTCATCTTGATAGTGAAGCTGCAATTTTTATCCTCTTAATGTGTAAGTGCATGTTTGTAATGATTATTTTAAAAGGACAAGAATATAAAACAAGAGGGGAGGAAGAAGGAAGCATTAAAATCAGACTTTACTCTGTTAAAAGGCATCCAAAAGTGTGTATTTGTCTGCTTTATAGTTCTCCTGCCGGTGCCTTTCACCCATCACACTGTTGTAATTACAGGTAGCAGACTTGGCAGCGCTGGACTGTATTTGTGGCCAGTGTTTCTGTAGTTGATCTTGCTGGACAAAGGAGAAAACAGGGTATCATTGTCCATACTCATTCTATTTTCAGTGACAATTTTATAACCATTGTGAAGCTTTTCTCAGAGGGGACATTACAGTGTTGGATGCGGGGAATTGCCTTCATGAAGACTGCCAGTTGGCTGAACTTCTCAGATTTCTCTAAAATGCCCCAGAATCTGTCCACTCTCTCTTTCACTTCCACCTTCCTGTCAGAGATCTGGTCGTCTACCAGCTGCTCTCTTATCCCATGTGCATCAAGCCTCAGCTCAGGAAATATGTATGTCACTCAGTCATATTAGCTGTCTGATGTGTATTTATGACTGAACCTTAAGCGTTAAGTTTTTGTGTCCAAATACTTTCCTTTGTGACATTCACTGTATGAGCATTCACAGATAAATAAAAGATGATATATAACATTTAGAAACGGTAGCAAACAAAATGCATGTTATACGTCATTACTTGTAACCCACATTTTCTCTCTAGTGAAAGCTCCTGGCTCCAAATTTGCATGATTCTGGCTGTTATCCTTCAATGTCAACTTACAAGATTTCTTTGTGTGCGTGTGCCAGAGTAGGTCCAGATGTGGAAGTAGCATTTGAGAGTCATGTTGAATGCGGGCAAGACTCAGGCCCTGCATACTGAGCCAGAAGAAACACAAATACGTGAGCCAAGTATTTGCCAGAATCATATTGTTGCATGAGAAGTAGCCTTAAAAGATAATCAGCCACACTGGTGTGTTCGTGGTCCAGTTGGAGCAGCACAATGCACAACATGAATAAAACAAAAGGTACAAACCAAAGCAAAAGCCATTCAGAAAAAGTATGGAAAGGAAATACATAAATATGAAAATATGAATAAACAGTAAAAAAAATTGCTAAATTGTGACAATCGTCAAAAATAATTTGTTATCTGGCAGCTATATTTCACTTACTTGTCAAACTGTTTCAGAAACTGTCAGAATATTATAACTTGCCCAGACAGTCTTGATAGCCAAGCGATAAGGATGCATACCATTTTTCCCAATTAGCATTAAATATAAAGGAAAACTCAGACTGACAGCCTTGGCATTAACCTTATCTTACTGTAAATAATAATACAGATACAGTATAGCAAAAGTGCTATCATAATGGCCCTCTCTGTTATGTCTTTTCCCTCTGGACTTCCTGTCATTCCCTGGCACTGCACTTTGTCTTTTAACAGGCCAACACTCCAGCGTGCACTCATCTGATGCATAGAAGTGGAGGCTCCAGTGTCACATCTTTTCACATGGCCTAAAATTTGTAGTGACACCCCTAGTTACAGGTTTCATGAGCACAAAGAGATTGCTCTCACAGTCTCTGCATCAGTCAACACTTGGGGTGCATGTTGTATTTCAGTCAGCTTGTGCAGTTTCCATTTAGACTGTGAAAAGAAGGTAGAAGGTCCAAAAGATTGACTAATAAGGATACAGTGTATGTTGGTTGTCTTTTTTCCCATCTAATGAACCCAGTTAAAGAATCTGCAGGTTGGCTTCTGTTACTTTATTTTAGTGTTTTCTCCTGAAGGAGACATTTGAAATTTTTGGGATTTCCATGGCAAGAGTTAGATGAGAAGACTGATACTACTGTCATGTCCATACAGTAAATACACCAGTAGTTACCGATTTACTTAGACCAGTAACACCGGTATAGATCACTAATTAATGTTATACAAAGCACATTTAATCTTTGGGGGGAAAAAAAGTAAAAACACTATGCTTTTCCAACAATGTGGAGTTATGATTAAGACTATTTCTTGAAGTGAGTCTCCAGTGGTTTCATATCTCTCCTATAGCAACAGCTAGCAGTAGCTTCATATTAAGTGTACAAATATAAGAGTGGTACCAAGCTGCTAATTTTATGAATCAAATCATCCCCCCAGATATCTCACCATTCCTTTAAAATGTAGCATAATGCGACACAGTGATTAATGATTTAGGATCTGACTGGAACTAAAAACACATTATTACATGATCTGTCTCCCCCTCGATGAATCTAGCCTGATATATCTAGCCTGATAGGCTTGATATATTTGCTTGGATTTAATCACAGTGTTACTAAACAATTGAAATCCATTTACAAATTAATCCTTGTTTTCAGCAAACTCGATTCGGTGTGTGGCTGCTGAGTCGTAATACACTTCAGTCCAGAGTGTTTCATGTGTCCCTGGCATTATAAAAGACAACGATTTCGACAATTAATGATGTCCAGAAGAAATGTAAAATCCCTGGAACATATTGTTCCTTCCATACATACACATCTATGTTCAAACTGAAATTGCCACCATAACAGCTGGATACTAACTCAGAAGCCAAAATGTATATTCTGTGTGGTTGTTGCTCTGAGTTGGTGCCATCAAGTGGAAAATGTGAGTAATGCAATAATGATAAACTCACATTACTGCTACTGAGGAATTTAAAGCTTCTGGGCTTGTGCTAATTTTAGTAAGCTATATCACAGTCTGAATCAAAACAGCCTCTACTGTGACTGAAACAGTCCCAATACGATGTCTAGGAGTTTCTTTACCAAAAATGTGCAAAGAGTATTTGGTAAGACGGTTACTGATGGTCAAGTGAGTAGAAAGAGATTACATGTGATCAATAAAAAAAATCAGGTCTCATTGTTGCAACAGCCAATATGTCATTAACACCCACTTCAACCTCAGGTGTAATTAGTGGTACTCCCTCTGTTATCTCCTGCTCTTTTCTCTCAGTCTTGACCTCTTTTTGTCCTTTCCATCCCTCATCGCTTTCTCTCTCTCCCTTCGTCTGTCTTCCACTCTCCCTGCTGTCCTCAGGCAGAGTCCACAGGCACCAGATCAGGTCCCTGTGGACTAATCCACCACAGCTCTGCGACAACACCTCTCCTAATGAGGGACAGAATGGGTTTGCTGTCCCGATTCAACTGTAACATTGGCTCCACAGTGGATACGACCACAGATCGATTCAGCCATGGGAGTGTGTATGTGTATGTTGCAGTGGTGATAGATAACAGGAACATAAACATGCAAAAGTGATTTCCTAGACCAGGAATTGCATATGTGCAGTGGTGAGGACATCAACTCTACTGTCTTGCACTTCCAAAAATGAAGCTTTTGAGGCTACGCCCTGCAGGCAGTTAACCATTAGTACCATTAAGACCAGCTCAGTTAGCCTGGTAAAGAAACCACAGACCAGCACCTCTGAAGTTTGTATCATCAAAACTCGAAAAACAAGGTAAAAACATTGATCAGAGCCAGACTTGTTATTTCCCTGTCTCCAGTCCACTTATGCTAACAAGGTGCTGACAGTGGCTTTCCTCTTTGTAAGAAGCAAAGAGGCAAAATGTCACAATATTCCCTCATGTAATATTATGATGATAAAAAGTCAGGGTCACTCAGTTCTTAATAGTAGAGAACAGGCTCAGATAAGTCATCATGTGCACACAAGCAGATACACAGATGTACTCACCAACACACATACAATGTCCAGATGGGACAACCCAAGGGCATCTCAGGAAACAGCTGCAAATGGTGACTGATGCAGCAGAAGGTCTCGAGGACAGTTCAAGTCTCTATATATACTTATGCTTCTCTGTATTTATGCAAGGACATGCCACTTATCCTGGCCTTGGCTTTGACGTGGACAACGAGCGCACAGCAGCTGATGACCCAAATGACTCCAAAACGGTGACCTGGCCAGCTGGTTGGCCACTCCCCAGCTGGTTGCCTGTGGTGGGAGGTGACAAGTAAGAGCGGGTGAAATAAAGGAAGCAAGGTAGAGGTGGTCTGAAGGAACAGACAAACAGTAACAATGACCCAACCGAATTTTCTTAAATACTGACAGTCTTGTTTCATTTAAGTGTTAGGCTAACACCAGAGTCCAGTGTTTGTGCTTTACATAAAAATAAAGTAGGGGCTACTCATACATTACTCAGAAGAAATTATTCTGGCTATGTGCATTTGACAAAATGAAAAACTGTGACAGACAAAAACATAGTGACGCGGAGAAATGCTGGTTGTTTATATGCTTTTTACTTCGCATGAGCGCGTCTTAAAAACTCAACAGAGTGCTTTGTAATAGCTGCAAAGTCTAAGCCCATTAGTGCTGGCAAG
>OMNW01010051.1:11531-27878 GCA_900303245.1 Selene dorsalis | reverse complement strand
ATATGGAAATTTGTTGTAGAAAGAAGTGAAGAGGAGGAAGGAAAAGAGGGAAGACAGTAAAAGGGTGCAAAGGAGGATCCTCTTTACGTGCATGCTCAAAGAGGCTGCTGTGACGTATTGACAGTCATTCAAAGTGACACCTACAGCAGAGATGAAACCACGTCTGAGCAAGCATGAGCAGACAAGAGCAAACATCACACTTACTGATGTAGCTTACAACATTTAGCCAAGTTCCTGTGGGATTAAACTTGATTAAAGGTGGAGACGACTGTCATGACATCACATGAAAGTATCTATGATTTCAAGCAATACACATTTCAGGAGGTTATTTGAGCCAAATTTATTCTCCCGCCCTGGCTGAGAACATACAGACAATCTCTTTCAGTCTCAGATGCTTTACTGTGGTTCAGCTGCTTGATATAGTTTGACTGGTTCTGTTGCTTGACTTTGTGTTTGTGTCAAAAGCAATTTGAGAATCAAGACTGTCCATTCTACTGTGCAGGCGGCCCGCAGATTTGTATGAGATTTGGGAAATTGTTTCCCTGTGAAAAACCGGGGAATGCAAGAAATGTGACAAACTAGATTTTCAGTTGCTCAAAACTAGGAACTTGACACTGGGCTACCGTGCACTGCATTCATCAATTATTCCTCGCTCAAAGTGGCAGGGTAACCTTCAAAAATGGTACATGAATTCCTTAATTATGCATATCAGTGCTAAATGAAACATTAAGCAGTGGGGATGTGGTCCTGGCAAAACCTTCAGGAGAGCACACGAAGATGCAGCTTTTAAACATTTGCTTTTTAAAAGTGTCCCTCTTTTCTCTGTCGCTCACCTTCACTCACGCTCACAGACACAGCAGACACACACACACACACACACACACACACTTTGACCACATCAGCAAATCAGGACTTCCTCTCAATGGACTGTGCTTTATTATGCTCTATTGTTAATCATCTCACTGTTATTTTCACTGCCATTCATTAAGTTGGTGAATGGTAATACTGGTTTGCTGGTTGTTTGGTCCACCACTTTGCTTTACAATTTGTGTTTCAACAGGTAAACAGTATATATAAGTATAGGGGCTCCAGTATAAATGAGCTGCTGTATAAGTAGACAAACCCCTGCAAAATCAATGACATTTACAGTCACAGTCAGGCGTGCATTGTGTTTTGTGCTAATTACGTTGTTAGCACATCAACGTGCAAAATTGAAGAGGTGAACGCGCTGAATATTTCACCTGCTAAATGTTGGCATTAACGTTTCCTTCAAAACTCAGCTGCAGCTCACAGAGCAGTCAGCATGTGTGGCTTCTTGTTACATCTGTCACGTGTCAGATGACTATGTGTGATAGAAAAAAATGTCACTCTTTGGTGACCAACCCACAGATAGTTATCATCTGACTCTCTGGTCCTGGGGTAATTTGGCAGCTCTCAGTTGGTTGTGTTGGTGTTGTGTTTAGGCCCTCCACGTTCACTTTGACTCTTAAAGGTTCAGTCTCATGCTGTCATCACAGTATGCGGCTGTTTTCAGTGAAAAAAACTTTAATGGGAGTTTTTTGTATCACTTTCACTCACAAAAGCAGAAAAGCAGCCAAAATAGAAACACGACAAGAGCACATAGTGTTCATTCACTGTATTAATGTGTCTGTTGAACCTGCTCAGTGTACTCAGGGCAGTTTCAGAGCTACTTTTTTTTTTTAGATCCATAAACTTTGTTGGACGTGAAGGACTTCTACTTTGAGTTTTATGGTGGCTAATAAGGGAGTGGATGTATGATTTGCCTTGGGCACATGAGTGGCTTCAGCGAAGAGACAACTCTTTGTCCTACACACTAACAAAATTAAATCAGTGCCAGAAATGAGGAGAAATAAGTTAGCATTTTTGTGCTCTCTCAAAAAGCCCATGGACTTTGGCATGGGCTTTTTTTAATGAGCTTTTGGCTACATGTCTGAAATAAAGCCCGTGGTTATTACATCCTCAGTACAAGTTCACGTTTTATTCTGTCAGGATTCTTTAATAAAGAATAATGATTCTCTTTGAAACACAGTGAATAGAAAGCTTATTGTGTTTAAACCAGCACTCTTGCAAACTATGCAAAGAGATAGTGTTGTGGTCAAGTCCACCTAACCCAAGGACGAGTCAAGACCAAGACCAGAGCATACCAAGACAAGACCAAGACTTTGAGGGGGTCGAGACCGAGTCAAGACCAAGACCAAGAGTGTTAGAGTTAGGTAACTGAGTAAAACTGTAGTCGATTCCAAGACAAGACTAAGACCTTGAAAATGTGGTCTGGTTTACAACAATACAAAAGAGAAAAGGCTTCTGTAAAAGAGGTAAGAGCAGCAGTCAAATCCAAGTTGTTGCTGGTGGCACTGAATCATACGACTGTGGTGTAGTTCATTTAGTTCATCTATAGTGTGACATTAATTTGCCTTTTGAATTTAGGCTGCAAAAATCTAAACGTGGTGTTCATCTGTGAGGATTATCTTCAGGTCTAACCTGCAACTTTCCCCACAAAAAATCACACCACTTCTGCATCGCTCTATATTACAGATTTTTGCAAATGGAGCCTAAAGAGAAATTGTGTCTCAGGTGACGGAGTCAACTTTCTCTTGTGTCTGTTTTCCTGTGGCCATGGGTTACAATATATTGACAAAAACTTCTTAGTAACAATTTTGTTTTCTGTGACTTCTACAGTGGTTCTCAAACCATGGCAGAGATTTTATTTTTTATTTTTTTTAGAAATCTTTATGAGTCTGACCTTGGATGGTTTTCATGAAATTTATTACAAGCTGAAGACACCTATGAATAAAATCAAGTGAAAAGATGAATGTATGTGCAGCACAGAGCAATTTACAATAATCCAACAAGAACCAACAGACCTCCTGCTCGCTGGAGTGACTTGAATTCTTTCCGCTGATTTCATTTCAGCCTGGATTAGCTGCCCTCCCAGAGAGAGAAAACTATAATGGATGCTGTAAATGGCCTCGATTCAGGCTTAGATGAAAATGCTGCCCATCTTCGCTGTCAGTTTGTCAAGTCTCGCCTACACATGCAACTCACACTTGTGGGTGATCGTGCTGAAAAGACAAGAGTCACTGACAGCTGATTTTTCAGCACAAACTGCTGAGAGGTGGAAAAGTTGATGGAACTTTATCTGTGTCTTCACACCAAACACTAAGAACATTATGGTGATGGAGCATCATGACAAAAAAAATAAATTAATAATGCACATTTTAAAGTAACTTAGTCCATACTTCTGGTATACTTTGATGTTGATGTATGGTTATAATTACTTTATGCATGGTGGAATAAACGGCTGTTAATGCTAACATTGGCTATGTAAACAAATACCTACTAGAAGGTAGAAATATGTTTTCCCGTGATATCGAGATAATTCGAGGAGACGTCAGTCAGCATGACATGTCAAGTGTGATGGAAATCTCTGGCCTATCACATTTCATTCAGTATCTCTCAAATTAATTATCTCATTATCATGAGAAAACGGAGGAATTATCTTGTTATCACAGGAAATGTATGTATGTATGACCCTTTAGGGCTTCTGTAGTATCTCCTCTGTTAATTGGTGAGTGTTTGCTAACAGATCCACAGAATGAAGTTTATAAAACACTCACATCACCATTGAAGAAGGAACATAAGGTAATGGACATGACGATAATATGTTACGTAACGGTTTGTAACAATCACACTTTATATATTTGTTTGTATATTTGTTTTATATTTGTATTTATACCTAGGCTTTATTCAGTCTAAAATGTATTGTTTTTAAGGACAATCTAGTTTAAATGCTTCATAGCAGTTTTCACATTACTATATATTCTTATAATATAATTACTAATCACATGCAGTGGCAGAGATTGCCAAATAGAGCAATAGAGAAATAAAACATTCCCAACCAGCACTTCTGCTCCTGTATTGATGAGTGGAGGTCTATTATTAGCTTTAACTGGTCAAGCACTGATGGTCTTTCCTGTCTTGATGGCAGGCCACTGGTAAAATAAACTTTGTCACCGTGGCTTAAACAGGCCCTACAGGGAGGGAAGCCAAGTCACCCCTGTGTGTCATGGAAGGATTTGTCACCGCAGCAGGAGGGCCACTGTGACTCACTTAGTTTTGTCACAGAGGTACTGCAGTGCTAACAACTTTGGCCCAGGCTGACAGTGCCCTTGAAGTTGGAAGGGAAGGTGAACGTTTGTCAAATGTCGCATGAACGTTCATAATTGTGCTACTAGCCGAGCTGATTCAGCTACCCCACCCGCGGGCAGCAAGGACAGGGGAGGTCTGTGTGCATTTATTATCCACTCTGTTTCATAGGACGGCTGCTGATCCGGAGGCCATGCACCAAGTTTGCTTCACATCTGTTTGCACAACAGTTTTGCTCCACACAGAGAAATCAGCCATCTGGAAAAGTGATGCCTGCGTTGACATCATGATTGATACACACAGGGTGTAGCTGACAAAATGATAGCACAGACAAGACTGGGAATATTTCCGTGATCAAAGTCAAATGACTGAACCCAACAAAACTGATTAAGTTAATAACTGTTGTGAACTTCGTTTATAGAATCTATTAATCAATATCAGGAGCAGTTGGTTTTGAATTGTGCCAAAGGGGAAAATGGAAGATTCTGAAAACCTCAGCACTCACATTAACCTTCACTTCATTCCCTGTGTAATTTGGTTGTTGTCCGTACCGAACCATTTTTACTTTCAGTGCATTTCATTTCCTTATCAACCTTTTGCTTTTCCCTGGGAGTACTTAGTATTCACTACCCTGGAAACACACACATTCACAATTAGGAGTGTTGCAACAGCATTTGTTGCTGGTTTGTGTTCTGTGTATGGGGTCTTGATGGCAATGTGGATTAGAATGTGATGGGTTAATCCTGAGGGCCATCTCTGCCTTCAAGATGCGTCTGTAGCTTGAGACAGAGCAACACTGCCTCTCTGTGGACGCTCAGAGAACCGCAGTGAGGCTGTAGCGTGACAGGGCACACTTCTGAACAAGAGACATGCTCATTTCATGTTGACCGGAAACACTATCAGTGCAGTGAGATACATATTTAAAATAGGATGCAGCAGAGAGATGATCACAGCAAAATGTTCCTAATGTGGGAAACTTTCATGAGGAGTTTGATATTGAGTCTTTCTTGTTGACATTTTCTATAAGTAATTTCATGTGCCTCAGCAACTTTTTTTTCTTCTTTTTTCTGTTTTGTCCTGACCCCCTCCCATAGGGTCTATAGGTAAATTTCGGTATATACAAATATTTGGGCGTCTGGTTGGATCAAAAACTGTCATTCAAATTTCACACTAACAACCTTGCAAGTAAATTAAAACAAAAAACGTGAGACTTACACAGTGATAACACAAACTTCCCTCTGCTCTGTAGAAATGGATCACAGAGGCTATCAGTTCTGGATTATGGTGATCTTATCTACAGACAAGCCTCTGCTTCCACTCTCACTCCACTTGACTCAGTTTATCACTCTGCGATCAGATTTATTCTTGGTGACAGTTGCTCCAACCATCAGTGAATTTTATATTAAAAGGTGGGATGAGTTCCTTCATCTGTCGGGGAAGTTATCTGTTGTTGGTGCCTTTTTATTTATAAAGTCTTGAAAGGCAACATGCCACTGCACCTTCGCACACACAGCAATAACTCAACACATTAACCTGATTATTTGATACTTATTTAAACTGATTTTAGTTTCTCCGCTAATTTTACCTGGAACATTTTACAACATACACTCAAACTTAACATAATTTTATTTACTTTGGGATAGTTTAAAACTATGATTAACAGTATATCTTCTTTTGAATGCAACTGCTGTGTAGGCTGTTGTTCTGTTTTGTTGTGTGCATGTCTTTCTGACTGAGCTTTGTCTATGTATGCACTTCTACTACTACTTCTTTCATGTAAATTACACAATACCTCTTTGTGTCTGTCAGATAGAACGAAGCGATTTAAAAACAGTCAAGTACACCAGAGTCACAGCTATGCAGTCAATGGCTTTATGTACTGTATAGGTCGAATTACAAAAACAATTTCACAAACAATACAAACAATATGCATAGGCATATCTACCATAGTCAGATTAATCAAATAGGGAATAATATCCATAAATATATATCTTTTGCAATTTCACATTACAGGTAGCAGCCAGCAACAACACACATTACAGCAACAAAGGATGACTTGTGCAGTAATACATTTCAGTGGTCTGGTTAGCATGTCAGTTAGTTAGTTAGTGGAAGGCGAAAATAACAGAACCCAGATTCACCTGAGCTTTCTAGCCTCTTAAAGGGGAATTAAGTATGATAAGCTAAACTCTAAAAGCAGCCAAATACTTACAAATGTCAGGTTACACTTTCAGTTAGTGACTGATCAGAAGGTAAAGTGTGTGTAAGGTTTGTTTATTGCAGGAGAACATGATGAAAGTTAATGCTGGTTTAATCACTCTTTGAGACTTGTTGTTTTCCTGTGCTTCTTTCATGCTTCACTCTGTTTGTTTAAGCAGGGAAAGGCTCATGAGGTTCAGTGTGGTTCATGTGTTTAACATCATCTTAATCAGATAAACCCTAAAGCATGTGATCTGCTGTGTGTATTATCTTGACAGCTATATGTTCTCTCTGGTGGCAGAGTGCAGTGGATAATGCACTCAGATTATAGGCTGTGAGTTACAGTACTGGATCCAGATGTCGTTCGACCTGAAGTATTTTCAGCTGCTAATAATTGAATCATATGATGAGTAATAGTGACTTTAAGGTTTAACTTTAACCTAATTTGTGTATTTGGAACTTTTTCGGGATAATCATACAGTAACCTATCAGATCTCTAACGCAGAATTCATAGGATTATACCATCTGTGCTATACTATACCCATGCCAAGCCCGAACAGTATGACTGGAATCAAGCGGAGGGAAATGAAGGCACAGAAGTGTGTTGTAAACACACCCTGGTGGCTGTTAAAGGACTCGAGCAGGTTGTTAATAAGTCAACAGTGCAGGACATGGGGCCCTGCATACGGTCACCTCAAGGTTAAAAATATCTGTGGATGTGCAATTGTTTAAAATTACCCACATGGCAACTGGAGCACATGTATTCTAAATAATTATAGAACAAACGTTATCTGTGATCAGCGTCTCCCTCTGGAGCTGGTAACACAGGCCAAGAGGCACAACTTATGTGATATAACTGGGCTGCGATGCAGTTCACATTATTAATCAGATTAGAGAGTATATTTAATATCTAAAACAACACAGCTGGTTTCATTTTCCAAAAAAATTAACCAGGACTGCCTGTCAGGTGATTTCACAGGCCAGTGGAGTTTCATCTTGTGTTTTTCTTCCTGTTCTGTTTGCCACAAGTTTGTTATAAACTCTGCAATTAACAAATGACATCCAGAGTTTATTTTTTGCATACATAGAAATAACTGAATATATAGTGAACTGATCCCAGTCCTGCTATATAGATACACACTTGACAAAAGTTCATATAATCTCATGTATAAGCTTATAACCTCTGAGCTAGTTAGGCATCAATCACCTGCTGTATGTCATATCACAAACTGTGTGACAACTGGAATGATAATGTAAAGGAACAGAGAGTAGGCGGCCACAAAGGAGCTGGATTCAACAGAAACAGAAATAAATACTATAGGTTCAGGTAGGTGGGTTGCTGACGGTAATTAAATACAGTCTACTGATTAACAAAAAGTAAAACAAAGCATAAAAAGTGCAAAAATTAAAATCTGACATTTAAAGATTCCACCATCCTTTTCTTCATTCCATTGAATTGAATATAATAAACATATCTATGCAAACGTGTACACTCAGATCAGTTCCATTGTAGTCAGCTCCAGAAAGCAGATATGTCGGGATCTAAAATCCTTACTTAAAAAAAAACATGTGGTAATATCAAAATGTGAAGGGAAAAAACTAAGAATTACTTCATGATATATTAGCTTGATGCACTAATGTGCAAAGAGGTATTTTAATGTTGTAGAAGCTTTAATTACAGCTATTAGATATGCAATATTTCCATATTTTGGAGTTAAGTTGATATATACTCTTGCAAAATGTAGAAATTTAATTTGCAGTGCCTCATGTCAGTTCAGGAAAATACACGATGAAATAGACTTTGTTCCCATTCACTTCTAAAAGAAACTCTTCACAGTTGTATTTCTGAGGAGGAAACATTCATCACACAGTAAATGTCAGTATCAGGCTGAGCTGGTATAATGCAAGACTCCCATCTGTCTTTTGTCCAACTGCTAATAAGTTCATTGCATTTGACGTCAACTTGATGTAAACTGACCAAGGCACCCTCAAGCTTCATGAAGAGGGAGGTGAGTTGACACTATGTGCTTTTCATCAGCTGACTGGATTTTAAGGAGGCAATTATGCTTAAATAATGAATTCCAAAGATTTGGTGGTAATCTGTCAGTTACAGCAATTAACTTTGTAATGAAAGAAAGAAAGAATGAAAGAAACTTATTGACTGACTACAATGGAAGTGACCTGGAGAACACAGTGACTCTGCTGCTCTCTCAGTTTAGATGTTTCTTCCCCCGTTGATGACGTTACCTCCTGGAGGGGCGATGTGGATTGAGTCCAGGATGGGCCGCAGTATCTGGCCGAACGGTCTGGAGGTGGATGGAAGGAAGGATGAGGTTTGATTTAATATTTTAAACTCAATGACAGAACAGGTGCTGCAGTTTTTAGAACTCATACATTTCAACTAATGTGGCTGCACATTACACAAACTGTCTATGTTGCTGCTTTCAGTCGGGTTACCAAAGTGTTTGTACATGAGGTGTTTCCTCTTCAGAAATGTAACATGCATTGGCCTGTACTTTTAGTTAAAATTCTATGACTATTCTTTCAAGGTGCTGCAAATAAACATCCGAGGAACATTTCCATCTATAACCCATGCACTGGAGCATCTGTATGTAAAGTTGGCATACGTGAGGTAATCATTTTAAAAATGAATCATTACAGTACAGTACAGTATTTTGGCATATTGGTTCGCTGGAATGATGAAAAATTATTATTGTATTATTGTTGTTTATTTGTATAGGCAGATTATTTGTATAGGCAGATTTTGCCCTCCATAAAATGAATTATATTTTAGAAAATGATCATTTTCACATTGCCAATGTTAATACTCTAGTCTGATGGTCAACTAGTAAAACTGGCAGTCAGATAAATGTATTGGTGGAAGAAGAAGCATATTTTCCACTGACATGTAGTAACAGCATTAAGCAGCAAAAAAAGGTCTTATAAAACCAATTTAATAGAATATTGAGTGCATTACTTAAGTGAACGCACTTTTACTTTCTACCTCTGGTCTTAAGGTGGCTTGAAAAAAATGAATGCTTATTTCAGTTGTAGCTCAGGTTTGTGTTGCCCTTTTATGCAACTTCTCTTAATTGTGGCAGAGTCACACTGAGTTTGCAGCCGTACTTGTGTCTCCCTCACGACCGGCCACGTGACGGCTAAAAAGAGATCAAAGCGAGCCTGTGAAACTAGTCCAAATAAAACTCCTCAGAGGGACACGTCACATTAACTTTTTGGTTCACTTGCAGGGTTTGAAACTCTCTGTATCATAAAGTGTTCAGTCAAGATGACAGCACTTTGAAACAGACATTTTCTTCTTATTAAATTAGTTGGTCATTTTGAGTCATTTGTGTGTGTGTGTGTGTGTGTGTGAGGTTTACACTCACGTGGAGAGGACTTCAGATGGAAGGTCAGTGATGTAAGAGGGGATGGTCCTGCCTGTCAGAAACTGAGCCACTTCGTTGGTGAAGGTGTTGCAGTTGTGCTCAAAGAGACGATACCTGTCACCTCTAAGCCATGAAGGACAGGAAGAGGGTGAATCAGTTAAATAACAGCTTTCATGCACAGCGACAAGCATAAAATCTTAATGAATCAGTTTAATAGATAAACAACTAGTTGCTTTTCCATATGAGAGATGATTGGCCATTTAACCTGTATGTGCTTTCTCCCAGGGAAGAGAGGTAATCCATGAAGATTTCCTCAGACACCTCGGTCTCACCCAGCTCCACTACTGTGTCTGGAGGTCCCAGCATTGTCCCACCCTGACAGATAAGCACACAACACACAAAAGGGAAATATGTTACAACATCTGACACATTCTGTGAGGCCCATTGAAGAAAATCACTGATGTGGGACTGATACAAGAGTTACTGTGTATCAGGAGGAAAATTCAGATGTCTGAGGATCATATGACCTTGATTTTCAAAGATACATTGTATCACTTTAACCACAGTGCACAATGGAGCCAGCCTAGTAGGTTCAGGCAAGAGGAAAATCCCAAATCACATATGAACAATTTAAAAGAAGCAATAGGACAATTTTTAGCCATGATTTTTTTTAAGTATTTGCTAAAAGCAAGATTACTTCACATGGAGCAATGACACTTGCAACACAGCTGGCCTGGTGTTCAAGAGCAGAAAAATAGTTGAACTATTTCAAATCAGATTTAATCAGTGCCTCTTCAGAATAAGGATGTATTACTGGAACTGTGGTTCTGCACAGTCCTGAAGGAAGAAGTGAAACTCATAAGAAGCAGGTCTCTTTTTTTTTTTACTTTCTTTGCTCTTATATTTTTTTATCTTACTTATTTTACGCTCAATATAGTTTATTAAGGGGCACTGTACAGCTCAGTGGGTTGAGCAGGCGCCCCATGCACAGAGGCATCCTCGCTGCAGATGGCCCCTTGCTGCATGTCATTCCCCCTCTCTCTGCCTCCCCACTTTCTGTCTCTCTCAACTATCCTGTCAAAGGCACACAGCCCAAAAAATATACTTTAAAGATATATATTTTCTTATTGTCCTTGAAATGATAAAAACCATCAAAGCATTTATTCTACCAACAAATATTCCCTATGTAACCACAGTCTAATCTCACTTTTTCTGGGCTACAGACCAGCACTATGATCCAAAAATCATTACACACACATAAAACCCACACGGTGGACGTAGGTGGATACTGTCATTCATTTTGTGTCACTGGGATCATCACATACTGTTGCCATTAACACCAACAAAAGCACCGCCACCACATGTGTATTAATCCAGAGTTGATGGTCCCCAACAAATGCAGAGTTTCCTCAGGCTTGAGGAGCATTTGATTAAAAAGAAAATGACATACACGACACAAACAGGGTGGGGAAGTCAGGAAGTATTAAGAGTTATCAAAGTTATACGTTGTTGCATTCAGCCTTTTACATTTTAAAAATGACTCTGGAAATGCAGGAAATAACCAAATCACACTTGCAGACAATGAGAAGCATCTGAATCATTCATTCAGTGATTTGCCTGAGGCCATTCCACTAACTCTGTGTTTTGTTTTGCACATGACAGAGGTGATTTTTAATTAATACGTGGATTTTGTAAAAACAGCCCATATGGACTTTTAAGGAATTAGTTTTAGCAGGACTGCGCACTGACAGCTGGAACACATAATCTGAATGACAGGAATCAAACCAGGTACTTCTAGTGTATTAATAGATCGCTCTCCTGCACCTCTTGGTTTGCAGGTATGATGTGGATTTTTCACTCACCAAGAAGTTTCCTTAGGATTTCATGTCTAGTGGACATTGAACACAGGCTTAGTACTAAATACACTTCACAGTCTGTTATCTTCAATGTGTGTGCAGCAGTCTGAGATAGCTGGCCTGCATCTCCTCCATGAGCTTGTTTAATGAGACTTGTGAAACAGGAGTCAGTCCCCTTGTTACAGACTTACCGGTGAACAGCTGGAGATGCCCTCCCCTCCGAAAAAGAACTCATCACCGTATGCCACGATAGCTGTGTGCCTGGAAGGAAAAGAACTAATTTAACACACTGGTGTATCAAAGTTGAAGCAATATTTGCAGCATCATTTGAATAAATACAAGACTCCAAGTTTACAAACAACACAAAATAACACAATTAGGACACAAATAGAGACACTTCTATCAGCTGGTTGAAAATGTGCTGTTCTGTTATTTTTAAACCATAAATAAGAATACACCTGACTGAGCCACACATTCACCAGTGTTTTCATGAGTCAGGAGGCAACCCAGTTATGAAAATAGCAGAGAAGAGAGTCATACCATATTCCGTCCAGTTGTTTTCCTGCAAGAGAAAAGGAATGAAGGCAGTGAGGGGATGCAGGTTGAAGATGATCTTCTACAAACAAGCTAATACGAAATGAAACTAACAAGTGGGGCAGTTTGATGTCAGCCCACAGATGTCAACGATCACTGACATAGATCACGTTTTACTTTTTTTTTTCTTTTTTTAGCAAAATTAAATTCTATATTTTTTTTATCCTATCGATACAAAGCACGACAGAAAGGGCATCTCCACCCGGCATTTGTTATCATCACTTATTTGTCCCCAAGGCCAGGCTGCATCGGATTTTTCATCTGTACTCACCTAACATGATAGGGCTGAGGCTGCGAGCCATTCCTCTCGATAAATCATAAATATACAGTTGTACATTGTATCGCGTAGCATTTTTATCCATGTCGTAAACCTTTAAAATATGTTTTTTAATGTTATTTTTCTGTTAGCAGGCTCAGTTCAGCTCAGCTAGGGACCTAATAGCACAGCTGACTAGTGGAGCGAGGGGGGGCCAGTGTGGGGGCTCTACACGGATGATGTCATCACGTCTAAAGTTCACTTCCGATTTCAGCGCCTTCAAAATAAAAATAATTGTTCAATGGATTTAAATAATATATGGGAAGCTTTCGCGAGGCGTGGTTTTATTTTGAAGGAACGTTATCTTTTTTCCGGTTTCTACCCTCTTATCTCTGAATGACTTGACAGTTTGTGTTTACAGCGTTGTTTTGCTGCGTATGTATCACGACCAAAGATGTTGGATGAAAGAACGGTTAACTTCTGAAATTTTTGTCTCAAAGGAAAGGAAGAAATGTTTTTTCGTCAAAACTAGGACACTGTCAACAGTTGTATTGTCATATTACATGGAGCACACTCTCTGTTCAATACTCCAGACCAGAAGGTGGCGGTAAAAACACACAAACTGCAGCTTCTAATATCTAGAAGAAGAAGCCGTAGTTCTCACCAGCCACAGCCCTCGCTGCCTCCGGACCAAAATAGACAGTTAAGGGCTGAGCAGCTGACATCAACCAGAAATGGCTGCCACCGGAGTTCTTCCCTTCATTAGGGGGGTAGACCTCAGTGGAAACGACTTCAAAGTAAGGATTGTAACCAATAATCTTTGAGTTTTTGTTCATCGCGTTCACCCGTTGTTGATTAGATTAGCTAGATCGCTAAAGCTAGGGAGTAACAAACGGCTAAAGGCTGAGCTCGCTCAAACATTAGCCTAGCTTAATGTAAGAATTGGGCGTTAGCCAGTTGTCAGATGTTTGACATGGACAAAGTTGAGAGCGACTCGTTTCAGCCACAACACGTTCATGCTCAGGGGGTTGGTTTACTTTGTTTTACTTTATTTGCTGTTGAATTATACTTTGTAGCTTGGGATAACGCAGCTCTTATTTCCATCGTCACGTTAGCTCGTGTAGCCTCAGTGTTGGCTAACTGTGGCTGTCTGGGTCAAAAGCACAAGCTTCACGTGAAGTCATGTCAGATTTATCTGCGTTTAACTAAGATAATGCTGCGGCCAAAAACAACGTTAGTCTATGTTGGAGGTTTGTTGAGTGGGTTCAGGCGCACAATGTCGTCATACTTGTGAATTTTGACCCACTTTGCGAGCTTAGTCTGGGAGATTGGAGAGGCTGTCCGAGTGACAGCTGAGATCATCTGGCACGAGCCGACAACTATTTGAGTGCCTAACGCTGCCTGCCATGTCAGTGTGTAAGCAGAAGATATAAACCGGCGAAATAACGTGTTTATCTGTTAGTCATTTAATAGCTGACGATTAAAATCTATTTTCAGCCCCTCTGGGGTGACATCATTTCCTCTGTCGAAATGTTCCCCAGAACAAAAAGCCTCTAAAAGGCAACTTTCAGGTGTAACGTGTTTTGATTGCTAAAGATAATCTGTGTACACAAATGTGTGTACGTTGGACATCACTGTCCAGATGTCTGCTACATTAACTCATCTAGCTGATTTGCAAATGACTGAAGTTGTCCAGATTTGTGCTGTGACACTCTCCATTACACTGCCAGACTAAAGGAGGTTCATATTTCAGATTCAGATGGCTTTTGGTAAATAAACGCCTGAATAATATTTTATAGATAATTTAACATTGCTTATATTACAGCTTCCTGACTTTTATCACACTACTTTATTGGGAAACATAGCATTGGTGACGACAGTCGGTAGAGAAGAGTATTATTATTGTTTTTACTCTACTTTTTATTATTGTCATCATGTGGATATGTCCCTCCTTTCAGGGTGGGTACTTCCCAGAGCATGTCAAATGTATGAGCAGTCTGCGATGGCTGAAACTGAACAGGACAGGACTGTGTTACCTCCCAGAGGAGCTGGCCTCTCTGCAGAAGCTGGTGAGACACTCAGACCTATTTGCTCATTCTTATTTTTTTTTCAGATGTCTATTCATGGAGACACCAAGTCAAAAACAGCTGACCAGATGTCTGCTAAATCCACTCATCTAGCTGATTTGCAAATGACTGAAGTTGTCCAAATTTGTGTTGTGACACTCCCCATTACATTATGAGATAAAGAGAATAATGAGGAGTGAATGATAATAGTAAATTTATATAGTTGGTCTGACCTGACCGAGAACACACACAGCCTCAAGCCTCAGTATCTATGATAGCATTATCTAATCCAGTCTGAAGAGATGATCCATGCTAGCCTGCTTGATCTTGCCAGGTGAAGGTAAACAAGATTAGTGTGTTATCATGGATCACAGTTGTTCTCTCTGAGGTGTGTGTTTAACTAAACTTCAGCTTTGATTTTTGTCTTGTTTGTTGTTAAATAATTCTCTTTAGACACAACAGACAGACATTATCATCGTTGCAGTACATTGCACAGCAGTGACCAGGGCACCTTGAAGGGTTTAATAACGGTGTTTGAGATTATTATGTAATGTTTTGCAGTGCATTTACTAAAACCTCTGCATTTCCTTCTTCAGGAGCATCTTTCAGTGAGTCACAACAGCCTGACCACTTTACATGGAGAACTGTCCAGCTTGCCGAACCTACGGGTAACTGACACACACAAGAAAATACATATGAAGCACACATAGAATGGTTTGTTTAACATATTATCACCTTGAGCACAGCAGTTATCAGCTGTTTGTTAGTCATGCAGATTTCTGTGTAATGCTTTGACATATTCACATTGGTTAACCACCTTATTGTACCACATTTTAATCAAACTGTATCATACTGAGAGTGATTCATGTGTGCAGGCGGTGGTCGCAAGGGCAAACAACCTGAAAAACTCTGGAGTCCCAGATGACATCTTTCAACTAGATGATCTCTCTGTGCTGGTATAATACTCTAATGGCATCTTCTCTCTTCTGTTTACTTTACCCTCCTATATATTTTTGCAGTTCACCCACACTTCTTCCATCAACATATCTTCTTTTTTTTATCCTTTTCTTTCCTTCCTAAACTTAACACCTATTGTCTCCCTGTTTTTAATTGCTTTGCCTGACAATGGTAACAACAAAAACAATAAACTTTTCCCAACTTGTGTTTTAGGACCTGAGCTACAACCAGCTGACAGAGATCCCCAGGGACCTGGAGAACAGCAGGAACATGCTTGTGCTGAATCTGAGCCACAACAGTATTGACTCCATTCCCAACCAGCTATTCATCAACCTGACAGACCTGCTGTACCTGGACCTGAGCGACAACAAGCTGGACAGCCTGCCACCACAGATGAGACGCCTGGTGCACCTGCAGACTCTCATCCTGAACAACAACCCACTGATGCATGCCCAGCTGCGGTAAAAATACTTGACCTTGTTTCCTAAGTGCTGCCATTATTCTTTGCCATGTATCCCTAACTTCACACCCTCACCCAGAAACCCAGAAAATTCAAAGTCCCATTTGAGCCTAGAAATATGATGTAGAGCCTTAGAGTGTCTATAAATGTGATGAACATGGTAAGAAAACAGAAATTGGCAATTTTGTCTAGAGCTACTCTGTTTGTGTGTCTGAGCAGTCAGCTGCCAGCCATGGTGGCTTTACAGACTCTGCACCTGAGGAACACCCAAAGGACCCAGAGCAACATGCCCACCAGCCTGGAAGGACTGACACACTTAGCAGGTAATGCACATACACACACACACACCATTTTCACATGCACTCTTTGTTTGTGTCTCTCTGTCTTGACATCTACAATTTTCACA
>OMNW01010051.1:0-11504 GCA_900303245.1 Selene dorsalis | reverse complement strand
ATCTCTCCCAGATGTTGACCTGTCCTGTAACGACCTGACCCGGGTGCCGGAGTGCCTCTATTCATTGGGCAGTCTAAAGAGACTCAACCTGAGCAGTAATCAAATCTCTGAACTCTCCCTCTGCATCGATCAGTGGACTCAGCTGGAGACACTGAACCTGAGCCGCAACCAGCTCACCTCACTGCCTGTAAGCCCCATAGTCATAACACGGCTGTCTTTATAAACCACTTGCTAACAGAGTGTAGATAGTTGACAAAACTGTCTAAATTGTTAAAGAAGAAACTCAAATTTATGTGAGCCATCCTTTTGACAACAGCTGTTTACTGTGCAGTTTCTTAATCTGAAAACATTTGTTGGTCGTAAACAGTTTTGTTGATCAAATGGTTATTGTGGTGCTCTCCGCTGTATAATTTATGTCAAACATTTAAACTTTGCTCGTGTCTCTATCCAGTCTGCCATCTGTAAGCTGTCCAAACTGAAGAAGCTTTACATAAACTCCAACAAACTGGACTTCGACGGGGTTCCCCCAGGTGTTGGCAAACTCGCCAGTCTCACCGAGTTCATGGCCGCTAATAACAACCTGGAACTTATCCCTGAGGGTCTCTGCAGGTGGGCTTTGGTTAAGAGTGATATATTCTAAACTGGCTGATGATACAAGTCTATTTTATTTAGAAAAGAAGAGCCAGGTTTTGAGGGTCAGCATGAGTCAGGCTTACAAACTGATTTTAAGTGTTTATCCAATCAGGAAATAAGCTGACACAAGAAAAAAATTGTTTGTTTGGCTCTTGTCAAATCAATGAGAACTTTACATAACCAAATGTAGGAATGTATTACATTCAGGAAATGACTCTTTACATTTTATCAACACACATATCGTGAATAACAGAATAATTGTGTGTTATGATGTTTTGTAGGTGTGGCAAGTTGAAGAAGCTGGTGCTGAATAAAAACAGGCTGGTGACGCTGCCCGAGGCCATCCACTTCTTGACTGATTTAGAGGTACAATAATAAGCTTTGCGTTGAGATTGGGAAACAGTGGATTAATGAGTTGTCAAACCGGAATCTAATTTCTTTATCTCATTCAGCAAAACTCAATTCTGTGATTATAAACACAGGATATTAAAATGGGTTTAAAAGAAAATATTAATATATTAATGTATCGCAGCAAACACAAGAAAATCAGCATATGAGATACTCATATTCTTTAAGGAATATTATACAACACTTTTTCCCTAATTTACAAGTTATATTTTATTATTGATTCTTTAAACCTGTTGTCATTAACTTCTCTTCAGATTCTGGATGTGCGTGAGAACCCCAACCTGGTGATGCCTCCTAAACCCGTGGACAGAGCAGCAGAGTGGTACAACATTGACTTCTCCCTACAGAACCAGCTCCGGCTGGCCGGAGCTTCACCTGCTACTGTCGCTGCTGCTGGAGGAGGTGTGTGTCGATTATGCAGAGGGAATTGTACATGACTATGGTGTATAAATCAATGCTTAAATCAGCATCTGTTTCTCCACCTGTTCAGGAGCCAGCCCCCGGGATCACCTAGCAAGGAAGATGAGGCTAAGGAGGAGGAAGGACTGTTCACAGGACGACCAGGCCAAGCAGGTGCTGAAGGGCATGAGTGACGTCGCACAGGAGAAGAAGAACTTAGAGGTAAGGGGAAAAAATATGGAGGTAATGATTACAAAGGCTGATGAATAGCAAGAGTAAAAAGACATCTGTTCTTATTAGTTTGTTTGATGTTTTCCTGAATACATTATATACATTTACAGCAGCTGGTGTAACTACTCTGTGGGGAGTTTGATTGGTTTAGAAACCTCTAATAATTTGAGAAGGTTTAGAAATGAGTGAGTGAAGAATAAAAACACAACTCATCTGCTGATTGTGCAGGAAAACGGAGACTTGAAGTACGGTGATTTAAAGATCCGACGCTGGGACAAGAGTCTAGAGAAGCCTCACCTGGACTACTCTGAGTTCTTCATGGAGGATGTAGGACAGGTAATATATGTGTATTTGTGTGTTTGTGTGTGTGTCGGTGGTGTGCAGCTCCCAGATGTTCACGCCTGTGTCTTTTTCTCTTTAAGATTGACAACAGTCTGGATTTCTATCATTGTGTCCCTCCCTCCAGGTTCCAGGTGTAGCCGTGTGGCAGATAGAGAACTTTGTTCCCATCCAAGTGGATGAAGCTTTCCATGGCAAGTTCTACGAGGCAGACTGCTACATCATCCTCAAGGTAACAGATAACTTTAAATCTGCCACATTTACAATAGATATTTGTCGCTGGAAAGTAAAGGCTGTCATGGCTTATCCGCATCAAACAAAAGACAGATTAACAAAATGAAACATCTGTGAATTTACATTCCCTGTCTCACATTCTTCTCTGTGTAATGCAGACCTACCTGGATGATAACGGAGCGCTGACCTGGCAGATCTACTACTGGATTGGTCAGGAATCCACGCTGGACAAGAAAGCCGGCTCCGCCATCCACGCCGTCAACCTCCGAAATTTCCTCGGAGCAGAGTGCAGGACGATAAGGGAAGAGATGGGAGACGAGAGCGAGGAGTTCAGCGCCGTACGTATTAACATAGTCTACGTAAAAACAAACATATCAGAGTGCGTACACATATAACACCTCCTTGAAAATGCATTTTGTTTTCATCGGTAGTGGTAAAGCTGAGCAGCTTTTAGACCTTCAGCTGCTTCGTGCTGTTGTGAATGAGCTTTTTGTCTTGTGTGTAGGTGTTTAACAACGAGATCTCCTACATTGAGGGAGGAACGGCCAGTGGCTTCTACACTGTGGAGGACACAAACTATGCAGTCAGGTACCCTGGAAGAAAATGTATCTGGCGCTGACTTCATGTCATCTTAATTCCCTTTGAAGTCAACACAACTTTTCATTTAACTTTGACTTTTATTGTCCAAATATTTTTACGTGAGTTTTGTAGCTTTGTTTTTAAAAATTGTGAATTAATGGTGATGGCTTCGTGCACATTCAGCTGCGATAAAATTTATCCTGTGATGTGCGTGTCAGTGTCTGGTCTGGAAACATTTGAACCCTCTTTGTGTTTTTACCAGGTTGTACAGAGTTTACGGCAAGAAAAACATTAGACTGGAGTCTGTACCTGTGAAGGCGTCCTCCCTCGACCCACGGTGACTCTCACACACCCTATGTGTCAAATATACTATATCATTAGACACTTTAATATTTTGCCTCACCCTTCAACATACCTTTCACACACACACACACACACACACACACACTCCCCATTCCTAATGCCTATGGCATCCCTCTTATCTCTGTCTGACGTCATCAGTGCATTTACTGTCGACTTCGGTTGATCTGTAGCTCAGTTTACCCCACTGCTCTTCGATCCTGTACGCAAACTGTCTCACTCAAGTGAAGTAATGTGTCCATAACATCCTGTCTTTCTCCCTCTCTGGCAGCTTTGTCTTCCTGTTGGACACAGGGCTGGAAGTCTTTATCTGGAGAGGAGCCAACGCTACACTCAGCGGCACCACAAAGGCCAGGTGAGGCACAAATCAAATGCCAATGCAAACTTTACAGTTAGTTTCCGTGTTAGGGAGGCAATTACACAGCACATTACCGCGGTGATCCAGAGCGGCGTCTGTGCTTTACTGTCGTCCTCCAGGCTGTTTGCGGAAAAGATAAATAAGAATGAACGTAAAGGGAAGGCAGAGATCACAACGCTCATGCAGAACCAGGAGCCTCCAGGGTTCTGGGAGGTGCTGGGAGGACAACCAGAGGAGATCAAGAAACATGTACCAGATGACTTCTCTCCCATCAGACCCAAACTATACAAGGTAAATCCTTCATCCGGGTGTTTTTTTTCTGGATGCTAGCAGAAATTCACATGCAGATTTAAGGCGGTGTTGGTGTAATGATGCTGTCCAATGGTGTAGGAGTGTGAGTAGGAAGTTTACTGTTGAGCTCTCTGCTTGATCACAGGCTTGAGGTCACATGTAACTATATTTTTGTAACTGCCTCATGATGATTTACTGTGTGTGGGTTTAAAATAAGTTTGGATGTCAGTTAACAGCCTTAAAAATGGTCTTACACTGTCACCTTTTCACATGAGACATTTCAGGCAGTAGGTCAACGAATGTCTCAGTGAGATGATAGAAGGAACTATTAACTGATGTTTTGTTTGTGACTGTCCTGTAGGTGGGCCTGGGTCTGGGCTACCTGGAGTTGCCTCAGGTTAACTACAAGCTGTCAGTGGAACACAAAGACCACAAGATCAAACTGGACACCCTGCCAGAGCTGAGACTGGTGTGTTTATCTCCTGGCTAACAGGCAGTGACACCTACATCCCTCCTCTCCCTCTCGTTGCATTTCCGACTTCTTATTTTACATGGTCTTCATTTTCTTACTTCTTTCCCTCTTCTCAGGTGCAGTCTCTGCTGGACACAAAGGGCGTGTACATCCTAGACTGCTGGTCCGACGTGTTCATCTGGATCGGGAGGAAGTCTCCCCGACTTGTGCGAGCCGCCGCCTTAAAACTGGGTCAGGAGATCTGCTCCATGCTGCACCGGCCCAAACATGCCTGTGTCACCCGTAACCTGGAGGGCACTGAGTGTCAGGTAATAAATACATCTGTGTGTGTGTGTGTATGTGCGCGTGTGTTAATCAAACACAATTCTGCGTCACAGGGGTAAAAACACACAATGCATTTAAGTGTAGCGTTGAGATTGGTTGAGAAAGGTTTGTGTATTTTACACAAAGCTAACCTGGCCTTTGTGTGTCTCTCCTGAACTTCTCCTCTTCATCATCTTCACCAGGTGTTTAAATCCAAATTCAAAAACTGGGACGACGTGTTGAAGGTGGACTACACCAGAGCAGCTGAGACTGTCCAACAGAAAGACAACTTGCAGGGCAAGGTAGGTGGTGTGTGTGTGTGTGTGTGCGTGTGTGGAAAATCTAGTGGTTTATACTTTGAATATCAGGCTACTAGTCCAACAGGATACAAGATGTGGCTACTTCACTAAGTGTGGTCTGTGTGTTTCCTCTCACAGGTGAAGAAGGACACTGAGCAGAAAGACCAGATGAAAGCTGATCTTACAGCTCTCTTCCTCCCCAGGCAACCAGCCATGCCGCTCACTGAGGTAACCACACACACAGTTTTTCATCTCCATCTTTTCCCCTTATTTTGATTCAGCAAAGATAATAAAAACAAACCCATTTTGTGTGTTTCCTGTCCAGGCTGAGCAGTTGATGGACGAGTGGAACGAGGACCTGGATGGTATGGAAGGATTCGTGCTGGAGGGAAAGAAGTTTGCTCGTCTGCCAGAGGAGGAGTTTGGACATTTCTTCACACAGGACTGCTACGTCTTCCTCTGCAGGTAGGTGTGTGTGTGTGTGTATATGCATGTGTGTGGATGATGTGATGTTGGATATCAAGCAGGAAAAAAAGGTGGAAATTTGTGTTTGGAAATGTGGGTGCTCCATGAAAATCCTCGTAAAGTTCGCTTCAACATCACTGTCCCCTTTCAGGTACTGGGTGCCTGTGGAGTATGAGGAGGAGGAGAAGACGAAGAAGGAGGGTGAAGCTGGTGAAGGAGGAGGAGGTGGTGGAGGAGGGGAAGAAGAGGAGGAGGACAAACAGCCAGAGGAGGACTTCCAGTGTGTGGTTTACTTCTGGCAGGGCAGACAGGCCTCCAACATGGGCTGGCTCACCTTCACCTTCTCCCTGCAGAAGAAGTTTGAGAGTCTCTTCCCTGGAAAACTGAAGGTGTGAAGAAGGATCTTTCAAAAAGAACATTTCTTTGTCATTGTATACACTTTCATGCTGAATTACAACCGCTGCCTGCTTTTGTCGTTCAGGTGGTGCGAATGACTCAGCAGCAGGAGAACCTCAAGTTCCTGTCACATTTCAAGAGGAAGTTCATTATTCACAAAGGGAAGAGGAAACAGAAGACTGACTCCGCCCAGCCCTCCCTCTACCACATACGCACTAACGGCAGCGCGCTTTGCACTAGGTTCATATGCGTCCTGTCATAACACCATCATTCATCCACAGCTACAAACTCACAAGCACTGATAGTTACTTTTCATTTTTCATCTCTCTTTTAGGACCATCCAGATTGGGACAGATTCGAGCAATCTCAACTCAGAGTTCTGCTTCATCCTCAAGGTTGGAATATTGATATGTTTAAATAGAATAATATAAACTACAGATTTTTTTTCTAAACATCAAAAGTCTGTGTCTCCCAGCAGAGACGCCCCCTCCCTCTAAAAACACCCCTCTGCTTCTTCTTCTGGTTTCTTTTTCTGCAGGTACCATTTGAGAGCACAGACAATCAGGGCATAGTTTACACCTGGGTGGGCAGAGCTGCTGACCCCGACGAAGCCAAACTGGCCGAGGACATCATGAACAGCATGTTCGATGACACATACAGCAAACAGGTCAGTTTTGTGTGTAGCAGTGATACAAGTGTATAAATGTGAATTTAAATTAAATTTTCTTGAAATATTCAAACAAAAAAATAGAAGTTCCCCTCAAGCGTCTTCTGACTCGTGTTGCCTTTACTTGATGGAAACTTCCAGTGCTTTCATCTGATACTTCATCTTATAGCTATAGCTATATAATTCTCTTCTAAATAGTCATAGGGTCAAGTTTTAATTAATTATTATAACAATACTATGTAATCTCATTTTGTTAGTCTAACTATGCCACATGTTACAACAAGTTGTGAACTCATTGAAAGTTAGTGTGTGAGCTCGAAACTATGTTTTGTCTCAACTAATGAGCGTGCTTTGTCTCCCAGGTAATAAATGAGGGGGAGGAGCCGGAGAACTTCTTCTGGGTGGGGATTGGTTCTCAGAAGCAGTACGATGAAGATGCAGACTACATGAAACATGCTCGACTCTTCAGGTGAGTGTCACTTGTTTTACCTATTTTCCTCTCTCTCTGTCTTATCTTCCCTCACTTTCTCAACACTTTCATCATCATTACTCAGTTTTTGTCTTTCCCACCATTTATTTCTCCCGCTCTCGCTGCCTCAGGTGTTCCAATGAGAAGGGTTACTTCTCTGTGTCAGAGAAATGCTCAGACTTCTGTCAGGACGACCTGGCTGATGACGACATCATGTTGCTGGACAACGGCAACGAGGTAACAACGACTTAGGTTTGACTCTTACATCACCTCATCCTCTACAGCATGGCTGACGTTTCCCTGTTGTCTCTCAGGTGTACATGTGGGTCGGTACTCAGACCAGCCAGGTGGAGATCAAACTCAGTCTCAAGGCATGCCAGGTGAGCGAGAACCTCCAGCTCCTTCCGACACATTCCTGATTTTCTCTAACCACATCTTCCTAATCCCTCTCCTCGTCTTCCTCACCAGGTTTACATCCAGCACATGCGCTCCAAGGAGACCGAACAGCCGAGGAAGCTCCGACTGGTGCGGAAGGGAAACGAGCCTCACTGCTTCACGCGCTGCTTTCACGCATGGGGAGCTTTCAAAACGCCTCCCTCATAGACAGACGCTCTCTGAACCACACACACACACAGAAATGCGCACACCTACTTACAGATTGATTCGCTGCCATGTTTTTTTTCTACCAGTTGATGATGTCCATGCCTATAACCCAGCTTTACCTGAGCTCTGGTCCGTACCCTCCACCCTGCTCATCACTGCTGCTCAACAGGTCACTGTCCGAGTGCGCAGACACACACAGATTTACCCTCAGCACAGCACCCCGGTCAGAGAGCATTGGTCTGGTGACGGTCAGCTTCTGTTGTCTCGGTTTCAGACAAATATCAGTTTTTCTACAATCGTATTTTTAAGCCACATGTCTAAATACTGAGGTCGACTAAGAGAAGAGAATTATGTTTTGAGATAAAATAAATCTAAGGTGTACAGAGGCTTTATAAAAACCCAAAGGGAGGTGGATCCCCAAAACATATCGATCTGTTTTGCTGCTTCCACGTGGCGTGTGCTGCACGGTCAGTAGTTTTCAGCAGAGGAGCTCATCACGACAGCAGTCACTACTCTGTGCTTTAGTGCCACTTTACGCAGCTCATTTGAAGCAGTTTAGGCCAGATAGGTTCATTTTACAGTTTAGTTTTAGTTTTTTTTTTTTTTTGCTCCTATCATTGAGGGACTGAACCGAAAACAGCACTATAATTGTTTTCCTGAGGAATGTTGGTTTATATAAATATATATATTTTTCTGTTGTGTGGACTATACATGGTATGTGTGTGTTTACCCCATGCGCCTTTCTTTAAATCAGTCTTGTTTAATCTCTGCTCTCACTTTCTCGTTCTTGACCGCTGATCTGAAACTTTGTGTCTGAGATCTGTTTGAACTGTGTGAAGATGGTTCGGACGGTTAAAAGTTACAACAGTTATGTTTATTTGGCCAAAGAAATTTAGAGGGCAGTTTGTGAGTGTTGGGATTGTGAGACAGTTTTGTTTTATGTTTAAATGTGCAATCAGTAGAGCTCGGGAGATCCTGAAATTTCATAACAATACAATGTTCTTCTACGTTACAGACTGCATTCAACTTGATCTTTATTTTCTTGCTTTTCTGGAGCTGGGAGATGAGAGAAGTTTCTGTCCAAAACTGAGAGTAATCATTTTTGAATTAGATAAATGCATGATGTTTGACAGTTAACACAGTTTAGTCAGACACTGATCTGAAAATGTTGCATTTATTTTAAACATGTTGCTTGTTTTGGAACAAAACTTGACTTTTAATTAATTCACAAATTTTAATGGGAGCTCTCGTGCACCATATCAGAGACATATCTCAATGTAGTGACTGCTTCCACTGATCTCGGAACAGAAGTTTATGTTTACTGTCAACTGATGACCAGTGGTGCCAGCACCAACTTTTTACAACACTGCTGCAGTGTCTTTTGAGACCATGTGACCTGTGTAGTGTGCAGGCATTGGTCCAAGCAAGATATCTGTTTATTACCACATGGCATTTTGTTTTCTTTACACTATATTTTCGGGGGGTGAACTGTATGCCTGTCAGTGTTGGGTCCTACACACATGTATGTGTGTATGAATATGTGCACATGCTCCTGATGCCACCTGCAGATGCTTTATTTATGTATTTTATATAAAAATAAAATCTCACATCGCACGTGTTGTCACCTGGCTTTCCTTGACTGCCATCTATTATAATACTTCAGATGTTTGTATGTAAAGTGAGTTTCCTATACACCGCTAACAGAGCAACTCCATCTAACTTCAAACTGCTAAACTGGACCATTTGCAAGTTGAGGCTGAGAGTTGTGATGTCACCGAAGCCATTTTTATGACAGCAAGAAAGTGGTACATCATATCCTCTACTCAAAGGGGGGAAAAAAATCTATATTTTAGAACTGGATATACCAGTGTCTCAGTTTCTTGCTGAGTTAGGTGAGATCAATATCACTAATGCTTGTGTAGTAATTATGTAAATAAGTTTGCTTTACTTGGCTGGAAACAAGCAACTGTCCTGATCAAGAAACAGTGAAGATACTCTAGAAAGTTTTCTGCAAATAGTCTTGACACATTTGGAGGTGTTTCCAGTCTTTAAGTTAAACTAAGCTAATTAAAACTTCATTAAGTCTATTTAATGGACATACATTAAATGTTACAGAGGTGTATTTCCTTACAAGCACAACTTAAAGTAACCAAACAGCAGAGTCCTATGGAGAGAGTAAATAATTTTATTAACATTCACAATTCTTCATCAGCCAAAAATGCTAAATGACCCGATTAAAATCCTACACACGAAACTGAATCACAAAGTAGAAACAAATTCATCTTAATTGTGGAGTTAAAAAGGTGATCTGTGCCAGCTGTAGCATGAAAGGGTTAATTACTCGTGTGTCAACCGAATAACCAAAAAAAGCGCACTTGAGTAAAAAAAAAAAAAAGCATGAACATGAGTCCTATCCGTTGAGCTACATTAGTTAGTAGTGAGATCCCTTTTTTAACTTTTTATTTTCTTTTACACAAGGTGATGGAGACACTAGGAATACTGCGCCCACTTCAGGCTACAACAGGTTCTAACATTTAACTCTATCATTGGCTTACCCTTATAAACCTGTCTTTTCAGGACCTAGATATAGATAATGTATAAATTTGTGTTTTTCTTTTTAACATGGTGAGACTTTAAAACCTTAAAAAGCATTGGTGATCAAAGCTCTGCATCTCGCCAATATTACCCAGAGTGCACCAATTCGCAGAAACCCAAAACAGAAATCTCCTGGGTGCATCACCATACCTTACACTTAGCATTCAGACCGACTTTGCTTCCTTTGCCACAACTTCCCTGAGTCCTGTCAAGAAGATTTCAGTGCGAGATGATGAACTGTTACCAGAGGGGGGAGGATTCAGCTCCAGACTCCTTATTTTACCACATTCTTCACCTTCATCTCTTTGACTTCAAAATGATCTCACCGATCCTGATTTCACCAAACACGAGCAGAAAATGAGGATAAAAACTCAAACTTTACCTCAAACAATGAACTTTTCAGTTCATCTCATACTTCAACCTGAGGGATCACACAACAATACAGACTAACCTCTTATCAAATGGTCCCAATGATCAAAGTCTTCACTGAGAGGACAGAGCTGCTGTCTCAGAGATGAGAGCTGGAGGCGCAGCCACATGAGGCTGCTGAGAACACACACTGCAGTGTCGTACCGTAACCCCGGGTTTGTCTAACAAAAACCAGAATTTAACTATTTTAGACTGCAGCTGAGACGAACCAATTTTGGGAATAGGTTATTTCAAAAAGTGTCAAAAATATTACGTCACCAAAATATGCTCTAGTCTTTAATTTGTAGCACCACCTTCACTTCCTCTTCACCAGCTGGTTCCCTTTGAAATCACTGTCAGCTCATTCCTCCTGTGTCCATCCACTCTCTTTATCATTAAATATCTTTACTTTCTCCAAAAGCCGTAAGAAACATATGTAACAGTGTGTCAATCTCTGCGATACAAAACACCTTCAGTTTCTCGGCTCTTTCCTTCAGTACCAGGAGAGGAGACGGAGAGCTTATTAAAACCTTGGTGAAAATGTGCTTCTGTGGAACAGCTCGGGTTGATAGTTGATTTGTGCACCTCCTCAACCCGCAAATGACACTGGGTAAGGCAATCAACTGCCCTGACTGGCACCTTAGAGGGGAGGAATAGAAATGCTACAACTTTTAATACTCAAATATTCAAAATACTTCATTTTCTAGTTTTGATCTCTTCAAACACTATAACGCTCCCTCCTCGCAGTTCATACACAGGGTCGTTCACAGGGCTGCGGTGTTGTAAAGCAGCCTGCAGAACAATTCATCACGTCTAGTGTGCACAAGGAATCGACAGGCGCGTTTGGCCACTTCCAGTTCCAACTGTGGGGGGAAAACTTGGACCGATACAGGCACACCACAGAACTGTGGGTAGAAAAATAAAAACAGAGAAACGTCACCGCTAAGTCTCCCATGCAGAGTGTAACAGCCCTTTCTTCGAAGGCTGAGCCACAG